>CM046041.1:31989484-32116984 GCA_025215565.1 Flaveria ramosissima
AATGCTATATTCTCATTTAGGAATGAATGTAAAGTTGGCATAGTAGCTACATAGTAGGAATGAAGTTAAGTTATGACGATCGCTTAGAGGTTAACGTGAACTCCGCACCTCCACAGAGTTGGCCTAGTGTCACGCTATGGTAGGGATTGCTTTATGTAATGTAATGTAATAGAGTAACATGTTTTCTAACATTCAATTTTTGGGGTTAAACCTGGTTGAAGGAATATATGGGATGAATATAGACATCAGTTCATTAAATTAGTGCAGTCTAAGGCTATACATTATGGAAAAATTCCAACCTTTCTAGCAATATATTAATTCAGCAAAGAAACTGTGTTTCAGACTAGAATTATACCTAAACTTCGTAGTTAGCTTGTTTACGTTTATTCATAAGTTGTATACTTGTATTTATGTTCTTCTCCACTTGTATTTATTTTCAACTTGTATTGCAAAAATTTTATTGTAAAACATAATTACTATAGAAATATGACGTTATTTAAGCAAAATAGGAAGAATAAAAAGTTCTTCATTTCTCTTATGTATAGTTGTAACACCCGGTTATATATTTTGAAGCCGACGAATGAAGAAAAAGAAATAAAGTCCAAAGTCGGGGGATCAAACTCGCCAACGAGAGAAAGTTGGGTAAGTTGAGATATTTGAAGGGAGAGGGCAGCCATTACCCTCTCCCCACACCCATATTTTCAGCCAAGAAAAGAGAGGAGAAGAAGAAAGGGAGAAAAGAGAGAAAAAAGTTGGTTCGAGTAGATCCAAGCGTGCAAAATCGAAGTGTAGCGTGTTGATTCGAAGCTTTTCTCGTTGTGATCATTCGTGTGAGTTCTAGGACCCCTCTTTTACATGTTTTCAAACGATTTGAGGCTGGAACACATAGAAAAACCGTTTTTGTATGTGTGTGTGTTTGACCCATTTGTATGTGTTTGCGTGTTATGCGTTTGGAGTTTGTTTTCGGGCTTGTGTGTGCTTGAATGGTGTTGTGGTATGCATTCCTAAGGTTTAGGATGGTTGATTTAGGCTTAGAATGGGTTTGGATGAGCTTGGAGGTCGAAAATGGCAGATTGGGTTCGGGAAGAACTCCATTCTGCATTAGCTAGGGCTAGGCGACCGAATGGAGGCCATACGACCGATTGAGGTGCGATTCAGGTTCATTCGCACGATTGAGGTTTTATTCGCACGACTGAGGATTCATTCGCACGACTGAGGATTCATTCATACGATTGGGGGCCAGTCGCATGGGGAGTCATGCGACTGAGGCCCAGTCGCATAGGTGCCCATCCGCATTAGTTTCATCTGCATGAGGTCCATTCGCATTAGCTCCATTCGCATAGGACTCATCCGCATTGAGTCCATCCGCATGAGGTCATTCGCATGGGTGTTCATTCGCTTGGGTGTTCATACGCATGAGGTCCATTCGCACGACTGGGTGTTCATCCGCATATGTGTTCATCCGCATTGGTCCATTCGCATGATGTTCACTCTCCTTGAGGCCATGCGACTGAAGGGTGTCCATACGCCCAAGTAGGGTTGTTGTACCCGGGGAAAGGTGTAGTTTAATTACTGACTTTCGGGGGAAAGTGCAGATGTAAGTTTTGACATGGAGATTCCGGTAAGTTCATGTAAGATGACTGTTGAGACCTTAGAGGGCATGTTGGGCATGATAATGATGATGTTGCATATTTATGCATGATGTATGTTATGTATGTATGATGTTGTCCTGTATGATGATGATGACTGTGTATGTTGATGTTCCTGATTATGATGAATGTTTATCTTTCTTGTGACTTTACGTGTTACGTTAATGAATGAGTTGAAAGTATTATGTAACATAAAGTGAAAGATGATGAAAAGAGAAACATGATGAATGCATGCATTAATAAATGATGAAAGTAAAGAAAGTCTTGCAAGCCTTGTGTGTCGGGACACGCCATTAAAAGGTGTTAGCCCAACGGTGTGTGGGTTCGCTACCCCGGGAGGATGCACATCGGGGTCTTTCTTTGTGATTGACTATTTGTATAGAACCATTACTACATACCTTAGGTACTGTGACCATGAGGTGTGGTGCATCGTTATAGGAGGTCTATGATAGGTCTAGGTCCAGAACCATGAACAGAAAGGTATTGCATATGGCAATAGTATACCTAAACTTTACCTTAGGTACTGTGACCATGAGGTGCGGTGCACCGTTATAGAATGTCTATGATAGGCCTAGGTCCAGTGCCATGAACAGAAGGGTAAGGTTTATGGTTTGATGGAAAGGAAAAGATGTAATGATGAAAGAATGTAAAAGTTAAAGAATGAATGAATGATCAAGATAATAATGATATTATCTGTGTGTACGTATGTTGTATGATCGCATGAAAGAAATGAACGGTTTTAACGAAAGAAAAGTATGTTTTATTATAAAACTAGAACTCACTCAGCAACGCTGACTTTTATGTGTTTCCAGTTGGCAGGTAATGGTTGCTGAGTATGGCACGGGGCGGCTACTCGGCTATTTTGGATGGCATCCATTTATATAAGGGTTTTGTGATGTAATGCAACAATGTATTTTGTAACTGGTTAACGATGTATTATTTTGCAAAAGCTTTTATAATGAAATGTAATGTCATTTTTGAATGTTTCCGCTGCGATGTTTTATGAAATACAAATGTAATTATATGTTTTATTGCGATAAGGATCCAACTGTAAACGTCCCGGGAATGAGGCCTTACAATAGTACTACGTTTTGGTTCTTTTAGAAAGATCGAAATGAGATGGTAAGGAATAAATTATCTGCGGTCTAACGTCATTGAAGAATGAAATGTCAAATGTTTTTTGGATTAAGAATAGATAAAAAAAATCGATCAACTGGCCATGCATGGGTTTTTGTTTTGGTGTTGTAAGTAGGTGTTTTTTTTCAGTTTTATACTTTTATGCGGTCCGAGTTTGGTCTCCGCATTCCCTGTGTCACACCACCCTTTTATTTCTACTTCCAATAGATTAAATTTAGCACTTATAAAATATTTATTAAAAAGTACCATGTAAAAGATACATGTATATTTATTTTCAAAATAGTAAGCTTGCTTTAGTAAGAATGATCTAATTAAAACAATACTGAAATTTAATCATTATTTTTAAAAATTATCCATAAATATTACTAGAACTCTAAAAACTCATAAAAACCCACCAAAATCATTATTTTATAAAACAACATGGATAATTGAATTTATATAAAACTTATACGTGTACGTTTACTATTTACACATGTTTATGTTTAACCATTTACACATGCATATACATCTATATCTATAGCATTTAATAAAAAATGGTATTATAGTAATTTAAATACTCATACAAATTTCTCTCTTATTAAAAATGAATTTTACTAATTGCTATATTTCTCTTTCTTATCTATTTTTTTAAAATCAAACTATTATTAAAAATAGATTTTATTAAGAAAAATAGAAATCACATCTTTTAATTAAAATCTAAATAATAAAAAACTAAAGTTTTATATAATATGAAATTTTCTAAAACACTAAACCTTTTTAAAACAAAATATTTTAAATCATTTTGTTTTTAAAAAAGTTATAACAGGTGGAAGAAGAAAGCCCTTCTCCCTCTGTTGTGTTGTCCGATCATATGAAAGCAGCGACCAAGGTTGTCGGTGATACCCAATTCACCTTTGCAAATTAGTTGATTTGTCCTCCCACCGTCAACACACATATATGCCCTCAAGGGTGACCACTAAAACCCTAGAAATAAACCGCTCAACCATTGCATGCAACCGATTGCCATCGGGTGTCAACGACACACAATTATCTTTCTTCTTGTACAATTCAGATCAATACCCATCATTTCTCTTTAACCCCTGTCGGAATCAAAACGGATGAAGTGCTCTCATTGTTGTCAAACGGACCGTCAGAATGACGAAGGTCACAGGAGAAGCTTCAATCGAAGCTCCCTTTCTCTATATCCTCTCTCTCACACAAAATTGTTCTCCTCTGTAATGACGGAATAAAAGTTTTAAGAGAGGCTTTTTAGCTTTTGTCAAAGCCTCAAAGGAAGAAGATGGATCTATGGATACAATAGAAACTAATAAATTCCAGTGGTCAAAATAATACCTCCTAAACTCTACTATTCATTCCCCATTGTAATTTATTATACAGTAATACTTGTGTGCTCTGTTTTTTTGGTGTGAGTTCATCATAAAACAGAGAATAGAGAATAAACTTGTTAGTCAAGTTTGAGTGTATGAGCTTTGGTTCACTTGTGAAAATCTAGCCTATTGGGTTTAACAAGTGGCATTAGAGCCGTTTTGATACACACGAGATTAAGAAGTAGCCTCAACACAATTGCACGCTGAGGAAGAAGATCTGCAGATCCCAAACCTGACTTAGTGTCCAGTGGTTATCTACGATCCGTTCGCAAGATAATCAAGAAGAGACAATGGCTGACCAATCATTCGTTGCTGGAATTAAACGTCTGAACCAAACAAACTACCGAGTTTGGTCTACTTGTGTCATGTCCTACCTACAGGGACAGGACTTGTGGCAAGTGACTAATGGTACAGATACTCAGCAACCAAGAAACGATACAGGAGGAGCTATCGGAAAGTGACAGGTTAAAGTGGGAAAAGCAATGTTTTTATTGAAGATGACGGTTGAAGAGGAGATGTTAGATCACTTTCAAGAAGCCAAGACTCCTAAACAAGTTTGGGATATTCTTGAAAAACTCTTCTCGAAGAAAAATGATACCCGATAACAACTACTTGAAAACGAGTTGTTGTCGGTCACACAGAAAGACATGACGATTCCCCAGTACTTTCATAAAGTGAAGACACTTTGCAGAGAGATTGGTGACTTTGACCAACAATCTAGGATTGGAGACGCGAGGATGAAAAGAATCATTATCCACGGGCTAAGACCGGAGTTTCAAACGTTTGTCGCTTCCATACAAGGTTGGCCAACACAACCTACTCTATCAGAATTTGAAAACTCTTATCAGGGCAAGAGTCTTTAGCAAAACAGATGGCTAACCTGTCAACATCGGTCGAAACCAAACAAGAAAGTGAAGCCTTGTTCGCGGGAAAAGGCAAGAATAAGTACAAATCAAGTAACAAGAAACACACATGGGATCGTCCAGGAAGCAGCAATGGGTCGAGATCAAACAAAATAGATGACAAAAGTTCACATGATGAAAGCGACTTTCGGAAAAATATGAACCGGAATAAACAAGGAAAACGTCAGTCGTTTAAGTGTTATAATTGTGGGAGACGGGGTCACATTGCAAAACATTGTCGCTCTAATCCAACTGAAGAAGGTAATGCTGCAACCACACACGATTGAACCGAAGTAGCATGGGACGCTGAGGCTTACCTCGCAAAGACTGAAGTGGTACATGCACTAACAGTCACGATGGATCCCTCCGATAACTCACTTAATGATTGGATAGTGGACTCAGGTTGCTCGAATCACCTGACGGGTGATAAGAATCGATTAAAGAAACCTGCCAAGTATGAAGGAAACCAAGTGGTGGTTATTGCCGATAATTCGAGACATAATATTGCTCATGTAGGGGAGGTAAGTTTTGACTCAAACTACACTGATGAAACGTTGGTCCTAAAGAATGTGTTTCATGTCCCAGGCATGAAAAAGAATCTATTATCGGTTCCTTAAATCACCAATACCGGGAGATTCGTCTTGTTTGGGCTGAATGAAGTTACTATATTTGATAAACTTGAAACAAAATCCAAGCCAATAATGTGTGGCAGAAAGCAAGACTCCATATATGTTCTATCTGCAGGAACATCATATGTAAACAAGGTTAAGAAAAACTCGAACGCAGATTTATGGCATCAACGATTGAGTCATGTAGGCTTTGACAAACTACAACTCATCGTTAAAAGGAAGCTGCTCGCCGGAATTTCTGAGTTGGAGGTCAAAACAGATGTAGTCTGTAGTGGCTGCCAATATGGAAAAGCACACAAGTTACCATTTTCAAAGTCGAATCATCAAGCCTCTAAACCACTGGAGCTCGTGCATACCGATGTGTTCGGTCCGGTGAAGCAACCAACAATAAAAGGTATGCGTTATATGATAACCTTTATTGATGATTATTCAAAATATATTTGGGTATACTTTATGAAGGAGAAAGTCGATGCCTTGGATTGCTTCAAAGAATTCAAGTTGGAAGCCGAGCGAGAATTGAAGTTAAGCATCGAATGCCTCCGGTCCGACAACGGGGGAGAATACACTTCAAAGGAGTTCTCATTATTCCTAAAAGAAAAGAAGATCAAGCGCCAACTTACGTGTGCAAATATTGCGGAACAAAACGGTGTTTCAGAAAGAAAGAATCGACATCTAACCGATATGTGTGGAAGCATGATGCACAGCAAAAATGTACCCGGAAGGTTTTGGGCCGAAGCCATGAGAACCTCAGCGTTTGTGAGCAATCGTCTACCCCAACAATCAATGAGCTATGAATCACCCTTCGAAAGGTTGTTCCGAATGAAGCCAAACTGTGACACCCTACACATATCCCACATCGGCCGTGGACAGGAGAGATTCCTGGTTCAGAAGGAATGTCCTGCCTCTAACATCAACAACGCGTTTTGGGCGTATTGGCTATGGATGAGAGAAGAACTCCACAGTTAAGCATGCTCAGGTGGGAGCAATCCAGGGATGGGTGACCTCCCTGGGAAGTTTTCACCCGGGCAACCAAAAGCAAATCCGTAAGCTCCTCGTGGGCAAAGCGGACAATATTGTTGGTGTGAGAGGCCGGGTGTTATAAAATGGTATCAGAGCCACTCCTGTGCCGTTCGGGATGTGGGACATACCTCACCAAGGATGGTGACTTCTCGGGCTCATCGAGGACGATGAGTTCAAACAGGGGGTGCTTGTGACAGCCTAAACATATCATACATCGGCCGTGGACAGGAGAGATTCCTGGTTCATAAGGAATGTCCTGCCTCTAACATCAACAACGCGTTTTGGGCGTATTGGCTGTGGATGAGAGGAGAAATCCACAGTTAAGCGTGCTCAGGTGGGAGCAATCTAGGGATGGGTGACCTCCCTGGGAAGTTTTCACCCGGGCAACCAAAAGCAAATTCGTGAGCTCCTCGTGGGCAAAGCGGATAATATTGCTGGTGTGAGAGGCCGGGTGTTACACAAACATTAGTTACTTTCGAATATTTGGATGCGTTTGCTACGTGTTTATACCGGGACATCTACGACATAAGTTAGAAAAGAAGGCAACAAGGTGTATCTTTGTTGGGTATGATAATGAAAAGAAGGGCTAGCGTTGTTGTGAACCAAATACAGGGAAAGTATTTGTCTCAAGAGATATAATCTTTGATGAGAATTCATCATGGTGGGCCCCAAACCAAGAAAGTCTACCAGACACACAAGACCTAAAGAAAGAGTATGATGACTACGTGAACCTACACATTAATGATAGAAATCAAGAAGAAGAATGTACCACAATAGATGACCTAACTGAATCACAATGTAGTCATGGTAATCCTTGGCAAACCAGGGCAACTACAGGTCAAAACAATACACCAGAAGCTACTGTAACTGAACAACACGTTCGTAGGTCGAACAGGGTGAGAAAACCAAATGCAAAGTATGCAATTGTGGCTATACTTGCAGACCAAGAAATTGAACCAGAGACCGCCAGCATAGCTTTGAAGTACCTGAAATGGAAAGAAGCAATGAAGCAAGAAATAACAGCCATAATGCAGAATGAAACATGAAGTCTAGTACCAAAACCAAGTAATTCAAAACCCATCTCATGTAAGTGGGTTTTCAAAATCAAAAGGCAAGCTGATGGTACCATCAAAAGATACAAAGCACGATTGGTTGCAAGGGGTTTCTCTCAACAATATGGCATCGACTATGAGGATACATTTAGTCCGGTCGTAAAGCTCACTTCTGTTCGGGTCATCTTAGCCATAGCAGCAAGCAAAAATTGGAATCTATGGCAAATGGACGTTAATAATACATTCCTCTACGGAGATCTAGATCGGGTGATATACATGGAGCAACCGGAAGGCTTTGTAAGTCAAACCTTTCCAAATTATGTATGTCAATTAAAGAAAGCTATTTATGGACTAAAACAGTCGCCGAAAGCATGGTTCGGAAAGATAAGTGAGTTCCTCGAACACAACGGGTTCACACCTACCTTTGCCGATACAAGTGTATTTGTACCAGCCAAAGAAGACAAAGTAGCGATTGTACTTGTGTATGTTGATGACTTGATCATCACTGGAGACTTGGTTGATTTGATAGACCAACTTAAAGTTAACATGTGTACCCGGTTTTTCATGAAAGATCTTGGAAGGTTGAAACACTTCCTAGGATTAGAAATTGAATATGAAGTTGATGGTTTGATACTATATGCTGTTGACCTACTGGTAAGGTTTGGTTTGAAAAGTTGCAAACCAATGAGTATACCAATGGCACCAAACTTGTCTATAAGAGCTGAAGAAGGAAAAGTTCTAGAAGATGTTACAATGTATCGGAAAATTGTAGGAAGCCTTATTTACTTAACCTTGACCCGACCCGACATCACCTATGCAGTCGGTATATTAAGTAGATTTGTTCAAGCTCCAAGAAAACCACACCTTGAAGCTGCTAGATTGGTACTAAGGTATATAAAAGACACTCCAAGTTATGGAGTTAAGTTTAAGAGGGAGTCCAAATTGGAGCTAATTGGTTTCTGCGATGCTGATTACGCAAGAGATCCCGATACAAGAAGGTGTACTACCGGTTATGTATTTTTGTTTGGTTCAAGTGCCATTACTTGGTGTAGTAAACGACAGCCTACGGTGTCACTCTCGACAACCGAAGCTGAGTACCGGGCAGCCACCATGGCTGCACAAGAATGCATGTGGTTGGTGCAGCTGATAAAAGAATTAAACCAAGGAACGAATGAGAAGACGGTTATTTATGGTGACAACATATCATCCATACTTTTGGCCGAGAACCCAACATTCCATGCAAGAACAAAGCATATAGAGGTCCAGTATCATTTCATATGTGAGAAAGTACTAAATGATGAAGTTGATTTCAAGTATATACATACTTTGGATCAAGCAGCCGATATGTTCACTAAAAGCCTACCAAAAGAGAAGTTGGCCAAGTTTTGCACCATCTTGGGAATGAAGGAAGCAAATATTGAGTGGGAGTGATGAACGAGACGATATTTGATAAGGAGGTACATGATTGATCTCATGGGGTGGCTTGGAGGAGATCAAGATTACAATTATCTAATTAAGTTTTTTGTTTCAATGTTTTGAATTTTAAATATTTGTTCTTATCTTAAAGTATTTTTAGTTTGAGTTTATTTAGTATTATAGTTGGAATACAATTGACAGAGTCGGTATACGGGTGTCTATATAAACCCATGTTATGGTTTTTTTTCTGCATTGAGTTTTGTGAGTCAAGTATTATTAATAAAAGTGAGTCTTTATTTTAATACTTGTGTGCTCTGTTTTTTTGGTGTGAGTTCATCATAAAACAAAGAATAGAGAATAAACTTGTTAGTCAAGTTTGAGTGTATGGGCTTTGGTTCACTTGTGAAAATCTAGCCTATTGGGTTTAACACAGACTATTGACACAGATGATGAACCCGAACTTCGAACGAAAGAAGACGAACTGATGTCATGCAAAGAAGACAATTGAGCCAACTAACTATCGGAACAAAACAGAAGGATTAAACCCTAAAAAAGGTGATGATCAGCCGATGATTGAGAAGACTTTTAATAAAGAAAAAAATAAGATTGGTTTGTAATTTGTATCTCATTATTTTATACTCTAACTTTCACCAGAAATGCAGCTTTAATCCTCATTCACTTGTTCTCCCATAGCTTTAGTCCTCATCGTATTATCCTATTTCAGTCAAGCACTCCAAGAATATAGCAAAAAACAGCTTCAGTCACAAACAAAATATTTTCAGTTAAACTTTATAAAATATGTTTGCTAACATTAAATTGATACAATTTAACATAATATATTTAACACTTGGGCATAAGACATCATATGATAACTTGGAGTTGAATAATGTAACGCAAGGAATGCTATATTCTCATTTAGGAATGAATGTAAAGTTGGCATAGTAGCTACATAGTAGGAATGAAGTTAAGTTATGACGATCGCTTAGAGGTTAACGTGAACTCCGCACCTCCGCAGAGTTGGCCTAGTGTCATGCTATGGTAGGGATTGCTTTATGTAATGTAATAGAGTAACATGTTTTCTAACATTCAAAATTTGGGGTTAAACCTGGTTGAAGGAATAAATGGGATGAATATAGACATCAGTTCATTAAATTAGTGCAGTCTAAGGCTATACATTATGTAAAAATTCCAACCTTTCTAGCAATATATTAATTCAGCAAAGAAACTGTGTTTCAGACTAGAATTATACCTAAACTTCGTAGTTAGCTTGTTTACGTTTATTCATAAGTTGTATACTTGTATTTATGTTCTTCTCCAGTTTTATTTATTTTCAACTTGTATTGCAAAAACGTTTTATTGTAAAACATAATTACTATAGAAATATGACGTTATTTAAGCAAAATAGGACTTCATTTCTCTTATGTATAGTACTACGTTTTGGTTCTTTTAGAAAGATCGAAATGAGATGGTAAGGAATAAATTATCTGCGGTCTAACGTCATTGAAGAATGAAATGTCAAATGTTTTTTTGGATTAAGAATAGGTAAACAAATCAATCAACTGGCCATGCATGGGTTTTTGTTTTGGTGTTGTAAGTAGGAGTTTTTTTTTTCAATTTTATACTTTTATGCAGTCCGAGTTTGGTCTCCGCATTCCCTGTGCCACACCACCCTTTTATTTCTATTTCCAATAGATTAAATTTAGCACTTATAAAATATTTATTAAAAAGTACCATGTAAAAGATACATGTATATTTATTTTCAAAATAGTAAGCTTGCTTTAGTAAGAATGATCTAATTAAAACAATACTGAAATGTAATCACTATTTTAAAAAATTATCCATAAATATTACTAGAACTCTAAAAACTCATAAAAACCCACCAAAATCATTATTTTATAAAACAACATGGATAATTGAATTTATATAAAACTTATACGTGTACGTTTACTATTTACACATGTTTATGTTTAAACATTTACACATGCATATACATCCATATCTATAGCATTTAATAAAAAATGATATTATATTAATTTAAATACTCATACAAATTTCTCTCTTATTAAAAATAAATTTTACTAATTGCTATATTTCTCTTTCTTATCTATTTTTTTTAAAGTCAAACTATTATTAAAAATAGATTTTATTAAGAAAAATAGAAATCACATCTTTTAATTAAATTCTAAATAATAAAAAACTAAAGTTTTATATAATATGAAATTTTCTAAAACACTAAATCTTTTTAAAACAAAATATTTTAAATCATTTTATTTTTAAAAAAGTTATAGCAGGTGAATTTTTTTAAAAAGTGTCTTATTAAAACAACTAGAATCATTACAAACCAGCTTTTTTTAAAAACAAGATTTATATAAAAAATAATTTTATAATAAAAACTTAAAACGAATTTTTAAAATTAAACTATTTAGATAAGAGAATTAAAAAAATAGTATAATTATTTTATTTCTTGAACTATTATATTTATATATATTTAATTATATTTTATATTAACATATTATACAATAACCCTTAGTGTTTATTATTAACTATAAATCTGTTTAATTAATGATTTTTTAGTCTATCCATCTATTTATAAAAAAATTAAAATAAGCATGAAACAATTGTAAGCCTCATTATACTTACTTTTTCATTTCTCTATATTAATAATAATAATATTGAATACTAATAATATTACTCATACCATATTCAAATTAAAAATACATATAATTTAATAAATTAAAAACCTATTTTATATTGAAAACACACTTTTTAAAAACAAATTTGTTATAAAATGCATAATACAATGAACTTTTTTTTATCATTTTTCTTAAAACAAAATATATAAATGTCACAATTTTTATAAAACAAAAGTTTAAGAAGAATACATAATTATTTATTTACTTAAAATAGCTATTTATACGTAATGGTAATCATATTTTATTTTTAAGCATGATGTTATAATGCATAGATTTTTAGTACTAATTATTTAATATTTTATTTATTCAATCTGTGTAATACACAACGACTAGCCTAGTTTTTAAAATATACAAATATATATAAATAAACGTATAAATTCATACAATTATGTTGTATTTTAATAATAATAGTAGCAATGTGGTTAAATTACTTATTTGGATTGCTTTTAACAAGTTCTTCAAGTCTTTTTAAAATTTAGAAGTTCTCATTGTGATTATCCCGTATGTATGTGTATGAAAAAAAAATAATAAAGCAATATTTAATAACCATAAATGTTATAACCATAATTGTACTATCTAAACTATCAAGTTGTTATCGGTTATTATTTTGATGTCGTTACGGGACAATGACATAGCTACTAGATTCTAGCTTAAACATAGTGTTTTTATTCTAGTTAAGTAATGAATAGATGATGAACTATAAGTTATTGCCCATAACATCTAAACTCAAGTTTGTTGCCATCAACATTCGTGGTTACAAATAATCTCTAGAAGACTATAGAAGTAATACCTCATAAAACACTTGTATCCCTCCTGAACTCTAAATTCAAAGCCCTTTACATATTCCAAAATTATACATTTTTGTGTGTTTAGATTAAGTTAGTACAAGTTATACATGTATATTTTATTTTACTTAGAAAGACTACAAGGAAACTCCAATCAAAATTATAACCATCTAGTCAAATTTTCGTTACTGAGAATCATACATACATTTGGATGATATCTGAGACAAAAATATATATAAGAACTAGTGTCAACTAACAAAATGAACAAATATGTAAAACTGATTACAAGTACTAAAAACAGAAATTAAGGAGAGAAAAATTGGGCACGCAATAAAAGTGTTTGAGTATGTTTAACTCTTGTCAAGCCATCATTCTTTGTTTTTCTATATACCTATTACATTAATATGCATAAAAAAATTAGTGTGATGAGTAAGTTGTAATTTAATCTTAACTAGATATTTCCCCTAGCGCGTTGCGCATGAACTTCCGTCATGATCCCAAATATCAAAACGCGGATGCCAAACATGCTGCAACGTACGGCTATCGCTACAATGACTTTCATTCCAACGTAAAACTCTCGGACATCTAGAAAAGCAAAAAACACGCAGCTACGACTTTTACTCCGTCATAAAACCTTAAATCGTACTCCGCCATAAAAGTGACATAATCATCCAAAAAGCAGATAAAAGAAAAGCAAGAGAAACCACAAAATATAAAAAACCCTTACAAGAACTAAAAAAATGTTAATACTAATGTTTACAAAACCATGTGCTTGAGCTGGAAAAAAAATATAAAATAAAATCAAAAATAGAAAAAGAAAAAAAGAACTGAAAAGAAAATGTTCCTTACAAGATTCAAACCCTATCAAAAGGTTGAAAACAGTCATCTTACCACCATGCCAAAAGGGTCTATAATTAATGATTATCTGAAATAATTGTATTTACATCTATTTTCAAATTTGACATTTCATAAAAAAATAACCGGCACAATTCCCCACTTCACTTTTAAACTATATTAATTATAAAAGTATACAAGTCATTGACAAACTTTAACTATGCGTGAGTTATATGTGTGTTTCGGTGTATTGGTTCTTGTGAGTGAGTGTGTTTAGATATAAAATGTGTGTCTGTGACTTTTGTGTGGGTGCATGCAAAGCATGTGTAGGTACATGCATGGAAGTGTGTGCAGGTAAATGAATGTGTGTGCGTGAGTGTGAGTTCGTAGTGTGTGGGTCTTGATGCGTGCGTGTTTAAAAATGATTAAAAAACATATGTGCATATGAATATTTGTATGAAGGTATTTGTGTGAACTTAAGGATACGTACATGTAAAAGTATGTATGCACATGTATATATAGTTATATGTGTACATGAGTATATGGTTATACGTGTGTATTTCATTAGAGTATGTGTATGGGTATCATGAGTATGTAGTGGAGTGTCGACGGTACAAGTAACCCATGCCAATTCAAGATCAAATGAGAAGTAAGTGGTATAAAAAATGTCATTCATGTCATAAATGATCAATGGTAGGTGACTAGACCCGTGTTTGGAATGTGATCTAGTAAAGACTTTCTACTTTGAAATGAATGTTTTATGTTAAGGTAAGTTCTAGATGCCTCGATCTCTTACAGTTTGTAGTGTTTAATTTGGGTTGTTATACATGCTTACTGAAAAGCTTTATGACCATGGTTATGATTATAGGCGTTACTAAATGTTTTGTTAACTGCTTTGATGAGAACGTCACCCTTGGAATTTATATGCTTATTGTTTATGAAATGATTGATTTATGAAAAATAGTTTACAGATTGTTAAAAGTTAAAATGTATATCAAAGTTTACATGTATGCATGAAAAATATAGATTATTAATAAAACATATATTCTCTAGTACAAAGTCCCTTTAAATTGTTTAATGTCATGTGCCTACATCTTTTACGCAAACAGTTTAAACTGGAAAACAAGAACGACTAGTTAATGGAATGGTAAATTATTTATGTCATGCATGGTCTGAGTAGCCAAATGGAACTAACAAATATAGACTTGTATTATTACTTAGTTCAAGCTTCGGACCTAGTATAAGCCTTATAACAACGTAATGGCCCAAGTCATAACTGTCATAAGAACAACACCGGTAGTGTCTCTGTGGCATGGCATTAGACGGTTGTCATAGCTAATTGTATTAGCTATGAGTACGGGGTGGTGACGACCGCTCATGGGGTGAACATGGCCCTTGATGATGGTGTTGATCCATAAGGGCAACAGTATGTTATGATGTGCATTTTCGGTCTATGGACATAGAGTAATAGCGACGCTTATGTTCTTACTCTCTAGATAGTTAAAGAGCCGTAGGGATAACAAAATGTGAAGATATGTTGTCGATTATTTTGGGTATTGTGTATCAGTTTTAACAAATAAAGCTGTGACTTTATTACCTAAGTTTATTAATTTTTGAGTTTTAAAATTGAAAGTGGGTTTACTTGTTTAATAAATAAAAAGCAAAACCCAAAAACAAGCATCCAGTTACATGTGATTTAAACAAGAAATAAACACAACAATAAGATGTATAATGTTGCACCTTTCACAAGAGAAGCAAAACTTTACACCTTGGAAGCAACAACACTCTTGCAAGTTGACTTGCAGCACACGAGAAAGAACAAACAATGGTAACAGGTATGGTGATAGCTTGAGGGGCGACAACAATTTATTTGATGATGTTCCCGTCCGAATGAAACAAGAAGGGGAGGCTTTATGCTTGCGACGAAAATCAAACTTAGGGGATTAGGGTTTTCTGTATTCCTCTATTTATAATCTCATAATTTACACCTTACACCCCTAAGTAATGCTTATGATTGATTGTGTACAGTACTTGAAATGTTCTTTATTATTGCCTTGATTGTCTTGAATGATGGTGAAATCTTATTATAGGAGGCATGAGGTGGAGTTAGAGGTTGAAAATATGGTGATATGACTAGAGGCTGTAGTAGGGCTAAAGGCACACCATCACCTACTCAAGGAAGGCCACAAATGCCACAACCTAAAGTAGAGGAAACAGTTCATGACAAGACTAAAAATACCTTAGGGCATACTACTAATGAGATTGATTTTACATAATATACATATATATATATATATATATATATATATATATATACATATATATACATATATATACATACATATACATATATATATACATATATATACATATATATATACATATGTACGTATGTATGTATACATATATATATGTATATATATATATATAATATATATATATAATATATTATACTATGTATGTATTGTCTGTTTATTCTGTCTCTCTGTCATCTCTATGTATCTATGTATCTGTCTGTTTATCTCTGTCTCTCTGTCTCTCTCTGTCTCTGTCTGTCTCTCTCTTCTCTCTCTGTCTCTGTCTCTCTCTCTCTCTCCTGTCTCTCTCTCTCTCCCTCTCTCTCTCTCTCTCTCTGTCTCTCTCTCTCCTCTCTCTCTCTCTCTCTCTCTCTCTCTCTCTCTCTCTCTCTCCCTCTCTCTCTCTCTCTCTCTCTCTCTCTCTCTCTCTCTCTCTCTCTTTTATATCTATCTCTGTATACTCTATATCTATAGTATACATATATATCTTGTCATCCCTACCTATATATCTGTATACATACCTATATATATATGTATACTATATATATATATCTATATCTATTATATATATATAGATCCTAGATCTATATACATATTAGATATATATATATATATATATATTATATATATATATATATATCTATATATACTCTATCTATATATAAGATTATATATATATATATATATATATATATATATATATATATATATATATAGTACTAGCACTGTATTTAGAATGAATAACAAAATCTAAACCTAATATAACCATTTGAGGAAACAACTACACACCTATAAAAAACTGCAATGCATGCGTTATTTTTGTTTTTTATGTTGATAAAAATGGATCGGTTATAAGAGACAAGTTGTAGAAGGTTTCAGGTAGTTTGGGAGAAGGGTGCACCCTCGAAGAGCGCTAGAAGATAATCGCTCATACCGATTAAGATGGGAGCAGTATGATCAGTTTTTATAAATTAAAGGTGATAATGATGATGAATGAATAATAATTCAAATGATTGATTTTTGTAATTAGACATAACTTTGTATATGATTTATTACATTGTATAGGACGATATAAAATATATGTATTATGGAATCAATTCAACATATTAATTTTTTATATGGTAATGTTATACTCAAACTAAATATAAAAATTCTTGATTTCATGGTCCAATTTGTTTATAATAACATACAAAAAATTTAATAATTTTTAAAGAAAAATGTGTAAGGCCCCGTTCCCGGGACGCCTACAGTTGGTCATTCATCGCTAATAAAACATATAATTTCAGTTACATTAGGAAAAACATTGCAGCGGAAACATTCAAAAATGACATCACATTTCATTATAAATACTTTTGCCAAATAATACATCATTATCCGGTTACAAAATTCCTGTTTGCATTACATCACAAAAGCTATATAATTGGATGCCATCCCAAAAGAGCTGAGTAGCTTCGCCGTGCCATCCTCAGCAATCATTTACCTGCCAACTGGAAAATGCAATAAAAGTCAGCGTTGCTGAGTGAGTTCTAGTTTTTATATAAAACATACTTTACTTTCATATAAACCATTCATTACTTTAACATGATCACACATCATACGTACGCATAGATAATATCATTATTATCTTCTTCATTCATTCATTCATTCGTTCCTTTTAACTTACTTGCGCATCGGACATCATCCATACCAATACCATATGCTACACCCCAATTAGTCACAGCTACCGGGCCGAAGTCAATAAATGAACAGCTAAACGTATGCCACGGTACTGGGGTTAACCAATCAGTCTTAGCTACTGGGCCGAAGTCAATAAATGAACAGCTAAACGTATGCCACAGTACTAATGATAACCGACGGTCATAGCCACTGGGCCGAAGTCAATAAATGAACAGCTAAACGTATGCCACAGTACTAAGGGTAAGCGGTAGAGGTTCCACATAATGGTCAATCACAAAGAAGGACCCGTTATCCGATGCATGCAAGGCGTGTCATCACTTTCCACTTTACGTTACATAATACTTCATTTCATTTGTCATAATACGTAAAGCCATAAGAAAGGTAATCATACATCATAACAAGGAACATATCAAACATATTCATCATCATCATACAGGGCAACGTCATACATTCATAATATGCATAAACATGCAACATCATCATCATCATCATGCCCTATATGCACTCTAAGGCTATAACCATACTCTTACATGCTCTTACGGATTACTTTACGTCCAAACTTACATCTAGACCTTTCCCCGAAGGCCAAAAGTCAAACTACACATTCATTCGAGTGCAACAGCCCTATTCGGGCGTATGGACACCCTTCAGTCGCATGGCCTCCATGCGACTGAACATCATGCGACTGGACCCATGCGGATGGTCATCTATGCGAATGAACATCCAACCGTGCGTATGGACCATGTGCGAATGGGACTACTGCGAATGGGCACCTATGCGACTAAACTCCTGCGAATGGACTCATGCGACTAAGCATCTATGCGACTGAACCCTCAGTCGCACATCCCTCATGCGACTGGACTCCCAGTCGTGCGACTGAACCCCAATCGTGCGAATGACCTTCAATCGCCCTCATTCGGCCGTATGGCCTTCATTCGGTCGCCTAGCCCTAGCTGATGCAGAATGGAGTTCATCCCGAACCCAATCTGCCATTTTCGGCCTCCAAGCTCATCCAAACCTATTCTAAGCCTAAATTAACCCTCCTGGACCTTAGAAATGCATACCATAATACCATACAAGCACACACAAGCCCGAAATCATACTCTAAACGCATCATACACACACCACACAACCCAATGGGTCAACCCACACACACATAAAAACGGGTTTTTGACATCTTCCCGCCCCAAAATCAGTTGAAAACAAGTAAAAGTGGGGTCCTAGAACTCACACAATCGAGCACAAAGACAAAGCTTCGATTTGGCTTGCTACTCGACGGATTTGGAACCCGAATCACCCGAAACACCACTTTTCTCCCTTTTCTCCTCTTTCTCTCTTCTCTCTTCTTTGGTGAGATGAAATGTGTTAGTGTGGGGAGAGTGGGCTGCCCTCTCCCTACACATATCACCACATTACCCGACTTTTCTTCGTTGGCGAGTTTGGTCCCTCGACTTTGGACTTTATTTCTTTTCTTTCTTCGCCGGCTTCAAAATAATAAATTTCCGGGTGTTACAAGTCCACCCCCCTTAAATAGGTTTCGTCCCCGAAACCTGTCATTCCTCGAACAAACGTGGATAATGTTGTCTCATTTCTTCCTCAGTCTCCCACGTTGACTCGGATCCCTCCTGTGCTTCCACTGTACACGCACAAGAGGAACCACTTTATTCTTAGCCTTTTCTCCTTTCGGTCGATGATTGCCACTGGTTGCTCCACATAATTGAGCCGTTCATCTACTTCGATATCTTCCAATGGGACAATCATATCTTCATCTGCTAAGCACTTCCTTAGATGAGATACATGGAATGTCGGGTGAATTCCACTTAACTCATCTGGCAACTCCAATCTATAGGCCACCTCTCCTACTCGAGCAATGATTCGGAAAGGGCCTATATACCTTGGGCTCAATTTGCCCCGCTTTCGGAAGCGAATGATACCCTTCCAAGGTGAGACCTTCAACATAACCCGGTCACCCACCTGGAACTCAATCGGTCCTGCGTCGTTTATCAGCATACGACTTCTGTCTGTCTTTGGCTGCCTTCATGAAGGCTTTGAATCTTCTCAAGCTTCTCAGTCGTAGCCTCGATTACCTCGACGCTTCCCAATTCCTTCTGACAATATCACCCCAACAAACGGGCGTTCTGCATCTCCTACCGTAAAGCATCTCATATGGGGGCATGCCAATGCTGGCATGATAACTGTTGTTGTATGAGAATTCGGCTAACGGTAGGTGGTCATCCCAACTTCCACCAAAATCAATCACACATGCCCGAAGCATGTCTTCCAGCGTCTGGATGGTCCTTTCTGACTGACCATCAGTCTGGGGATGATAAGCCGTGCTGATATGTAACCTCGTCCCCATAGCATCGTGGAACTTCTTCCAGAATTTAGATGTAAACGAGTGTCGCGATCCGACACAATAGACACCGGCACACCATGACGAGTCACAATCTCCTTGATGAACAGATCAGCCAACCTCTCAGATGAATATGTCTCGCGGATCGGTAGGAAGTGAGCACTCTTCGTCAAACGATCAACTATCACCCATATGGCATCGTACCCTTTCGGAGTACGCGGTAGCTTGGTAATGAAATCCATGGTGATGTGCTCCCACTTCCATTCCGGTATATCCAAAGGTTGTATCTTCCCATACGGCTTTTGATGCTCGGCCTTCACCTGTAAGCAAGTAAGGCACTTACTCACATACTCCACCACATCGCGCTTCATGCCCGGCCACCAATAATCTTTCTTCATATCATGGTACATCTTCGGGGCACCAGGATGAATGGAGTACCGAGTCTTGTGAGCTTCATCCATTATCTTCACCCGTAGATCCCCAAAACGAGGATCCACACACGATCGAATCGGGTTCTAACACCGAGTGTGTTTTCACCCAATTCCCCAACCAGACCTCTCATTCTTTCAGAGTTAAGATGATCTTCTTTCAATGCCTCATCTTGAAACTCTTTAACCTGCTTCATCACATCGGAGGTCATGATCAACTGATAGGCTTTCACCCGAATCGGCTCGGGCCTCTCTTTCCGGCTAAGGGCATCAGCCACCACGTTGGCCTTGCCCGGATGGTAGTGGATCTCACAATCATAATCCTTTATAAGTTCCAACCACCGCTCTGCCTCATGTTCAAATCCTTCTGCTCAAAGAAGTACTTCAGACTCTTGTGGTCAGTAAATATGGTGCACTTAGTCCCGTACAGATAGTGCCTCCAAATCTTCAATGCAAAGACCACAGCTGCTAGCTCCAAGTCATGAGTAGGATAATTGACCTCATGAACCTTCAACTGTCGGGATGCATAGGCTATAACCTTTCCTCTCTGCATTAACACACACCCCACCCCGAGTAAGAAGCATCAGAATAAACCACCAGATCTTCACTTCCATCGGGTAATGACAGAACAGGAGCTTGAGTCAATCTCGCCTTCAATTCTTCAAACGCCTTCTCTTGAGCTTGACCCCATACGAACTTCGCCTCTTTACGGGTCAACTTGGTTAGTGGAGAAGCAATCTTGGAGAAGTCTTGGATGAACCTTCTATAGTAACCCGCCAAACCCAAGAAGCTACGAATCTCGGATGGCGTCTTTGGCGACTTCCATTGCATAACCGCCTCCACTTTTGCCGGGTCCACCATAATCCCATCGGGATTCACCACGTGACCCAAGAACTGAACTTCGCGCAACCAGAACGCGCACTTGGAGAATTTTGCATACAACTTCTCCCTCCTCAGCGTCTCTAGAACCTCCCGAATGTGACCGGCATGCTCTGCTTCGCTCCTCGAATAAATCAGGATATCATCAATAAACACAATCACTGATTTATCCAACATAGGCCGACACACACGGTTCATCAAATCCATAAAAGCAGCTGGCGCGTTGGTCAAACCAAAGGACATGACAAGAAACTCGTAGTGACCATAGCGCGTACGGAAAGCTGTTTTAGGAATATCCTGCTCCTTCACCTTCAACTGATGGTAACCAGATCGAAGATCTATTCTCGAAAACCAACTGGCACCCTGAAGCTGATCGAACAAATCATCTATCCTCGGCAAGGGGTATCGGTTCTTCACTGTCAACTTATTCAGCTCGCGGTAGTCGATGCACATCCTCATACTACCGTCCTTCTTCTTTACAAACAGGACCGGAGCACCCCAAGGAGAGATACTCGGCCTAATGAACCCCTTATCAAGCAACTCTTGCAACTGCTCCATCAATTCTTTCATCTCATCTCGTCGGAGCCAATCCGAACGGTGCCTTGGCGACAGGTTGGGCACCCGGTATCAGATCAATCTGAAACTCGATTTCTCTCTGTCAGGTGGCACTCCTGATAAATCTTCTGGAACACATCTGGAAAGTCACACACACAACCGTACATCGGCTAGTTGTGGTGTTGGCGTATCCACATCCTTTACATAGGCCAAGTAGGCACTACATCCACGCCTCATACACTTTCCCGCCACTGCCATCGAGATCACCTTCGGAATCGTAGTAACCCGATCACCATACAACGTCACTGAACTACCGTCAGGCGCCGACAACCGAATCATCTTCTTGCGACACACAATGTTCGCCTCGAAGTCCGCTAACCAATCCATCCATCCAAGTACCAAATCAAAACCACCTAAGGTCATCACAAACGGTCTAACAGGAAACTTATGACCCTCAAGCTCCACATCACAATTCTCTATCATCTCGGAAATCCTGGTAGACTTACCTATGGCAGTTTCTACATCAAAGGGCGCATCAACACGTCTACTACTAACAGGCAGCTTAGCACAGAAAGCAGCAGAAATAAAACTCCTACTAGCACCAGAATCAAATAACACAGAAGCTAAAGTTTGGTTCACCAGAAACGTACCGGACACGACGTCAGGGTCCGTTCTAGCTTCCTCCTGTGTCATGGTGAATGCCCTGGCGCTCGCCCCGGTCCATCACCTCCCATCCTCTTCGCCCCTGAACTCTCAGCCCTCGGCTTCTTGCAATCCCTGCTCATATGACCAATTCCCCCACAGTTAAAACATTTGCCCGTCAGGCAATCCTTCGCCATGCCCCGTCTTCCCACACTTGAAGCACACATTCAAACCCAGCCTGCATTCTCCCGCATGCTCCTTTCCACACTTACCACATCTCCTCGACCCTGCTCCCGGTGTGGCCACGCGGCGGTCATCCACCCGTGCCTTTTTGTTACCCGTCGAGGCCTCACCCCGACCAAACCTCTTCCCATTCCAGCTTCGATCACCACCGCCCTTCCTATTCGCTTCAACCACCACCACTCCACTCCCCTCTCATCATAAGTCTTCCGGCCAGATCACTGCCGACCTAAACGTACTTGGCCGGGCGGCGATCATATGCCGGCGGACATCCACCGGTAAACCCTGAATGTACCTCTCTGATCTTCCGAGAAGAGGCGTCACCTGATCCGCACAACCGTGCCATCTCGTTGAACTTGGTAGTATATTGCTGGTGTGTCATGGATCCCGCCTCCAGCTGCAGGAACTCCCTCTCAATCTTATCCATCTCCCTATGAGGACAAAACTCCTCGATCACCATCTTCTTCAGTTCGGGCCACCTCATTCTCCCGATCGCCCGATTACCCTCTGCTTGGACAATGTTGTCCCACCAGCATAGTGCCGAGTCCACAAAGGAGTGGGTGGCAAACTTTACCTTCTGATCTTCTCGGCATTCGCTTATGTCGAGAACAGCCTCCATTTCTCTCACCCATCGGTGAGCAGCAGCGGCATTGCCATTACCGTCAAAAGTGGGGGCTTGCATCTCATGAACACCCCGTAGTTGCAGCCTCGTGCCACCTCTCGCACAGGCTCCTCTTCCTCTTCCTCCTCATTATCGGAGAAAATCGTTTCAGGCTCCGGTTGCTCCCCCGAGGCCCGGTTTCTCTCCTTTCCTTTCCCCTTCCTTCACAGCTTTGATGACTTCGGTCACCACAGACGGTAAGATCGTCTGCATGACCTGATGCACTTCCTCAACAACAGCCTCTTTACCGAGGGCCCTCAAGTTCGCACTCTCATCCCCAGCTTCTGGATGAGGAGTCTCAGTTCTGCAGGAACCTCTTTCTCAGCTCTAGGCCTTCCTCTCTTAGGGCGTGGTTCAGCCACAGGGCCATCACGGCCTCCACCCCTAGAAGCTCTAGAAGATCTACCACCACCCATTCTCTAACACACTGAAAGATTCAAACACAACACGGTCATTCAAGGAAACAACTCAGTTTATGTCAAGTATAGTAAGTCCCTAATTACAGTGGCCAGTTGTGATTAGCCACTTACTGTACTTTCATACCCCAAGTATTACCTGTCCTGACTACATCAGTATTCAAATCTACATACAACACACATAACATATACCATGCGCACATAAATCCGGTTAACTTTAAGAAAATACCTGATGGCACGCAGCTACTCAGTTTGGCATCCCATCCTTTCCGTCCCATTCTCAGTTTAAGTTAAGGTTTATTTTGAAAATTTACCCATTTCACTTAAACTTTGGCTCTGATACCAACTTGTAAGGCCCCGTTCCCGGGACGCCTACAGTTGGTCATTCATCGCTAATAAAACATATAATTTCAGTTACATTAGGAAAACACATTGCAGCGGAAACATTCAATCAAAAATGACATCACATTTCATTATAAATACTTTTGCCAATAATACATCATTATCCGTTACAAAATTCCTGTTTGCATTACATCACAAAAGCTATATAATTGGATGCCATCCCAAAAGAGCTGAGTAGCTTCGCCGTGCCATCCTCAGCAATCATTTACCTGCCAACTGGAAAATGCAATAAAAGTCAGCGTTGCTGAGTGAGTTCTAGTTTTTATATAACATACTTTACTTTCATATAAACCATTCATTACTTTAACGTGATCACACATCATACGTACGCATAGATAATATCATTATTATCTTCTTCATTCATTCATCATTCGTTCCTTTTAACTTACTTGCGCATCGGACATCATCCATACCAATACCATATGCTACACCCCAATTAGTCACAGCTACCGGGCCGAAGTCAATAAATGAACAGCTAAACGTATGCCACGGTACTGGGGTTAACCATCAGTCTTAGCTACTGGGCCGAAGTCAATAAATGAACAGCTAAACGTATGCCACAGTACTAATGATAACCGACGGTCATAGCCACTGGGCCGAAGTCAATAAATGAACAGCTAAACGTATGCCACAGTACTAAGGGTAAGCGGTAGAGGTTCCACATAATGGTCAATCACAAAGAAGGACCCGTTATCCGATGCATGCAAGGCGTGTCATCACTTTCCACTTTACGTTACATAATACTTCATTTCATTCGTCATAATACGTAAAGCCATAAGAAAGGTAATCATACATCATAACAAGGAACATATCAAACATATTCATCATCATCATAACAGGGCAACGTCATACATTCATAATATGCATAAACATGCAACATCATCATCATCATCATGCCCTATATGCACTCTAAGGCTATAACCATACTCTTACATGCTCTTACGGATTACTTTACGTCCAAACTTACATCTAGACCTTTCCCCGAAGGCCAAAAGTCAAACTACACATTCATTCGAGTGCAACAAGCCCTATTCGGGCGTATGGACACCCTTCAGTCGCATGGCCTCCATGCGACTGAACATCATGCGACTGGACCCATGCGGATGGTCATCTATGCGAATGAACATCCAACCGTGCGTATGGACCATGTGCGAATGGGACTACTGCGAATGGGCACCTATGCGACTAAACTCCTGCGAATGGACTCATGCGACTAAGCATCTATGCGACTGAACCCTCAGTCGCACATCCCTCATGCGACTGGACTCCCAGTCGTGCGACTGAACCCCAATCGTGCGAATGACCTTCAATCGCCCTCATTCGGCCGTATGGCCTTCATTCGGTCGCCTAGCCCTAGCTGATGCAGAATGGAGTTCATCCCGAACCCAATCTGCCATTTTCGGCCTCCAAGCTCATCCAAACCCATTCTAAGCCTAAATTAACCCTCCTGGACCTTAGAAATGCATACCATAACACCATACAAGCACACACAAGCCCGAAATCATACTCTAAACGCATCATACACATCACACCCAAATGGGTCAAACCACACACACATAAAACGGGTTTTTGACATCTTCCAGCCCCAAAATCAGTTGAAAACAAGTAAAAGTGGGGTCCTAGAACTCACACAATCGAGCACAAAGACAAGAGCTTCGATTGGCTTGCTACTCGACGGATTTGGACACCCGAATCACCCGAAACACCACTTTTCTCCCTTTTCTCCTCTTTCTCTCTTCTCTCTTCTTTGTGAGCTGAAATGTGTTAAGTGTGGGGAGAGTGGGCTGCCCTCTCCCTACACATATCACCACATTACCCGACTTTTCTTCGTTGGCGAGTTTGGTCCCTCGACTTTGGACTTTATTTCTTTTCTTTCTTCGCCGGCTTCAAAATAATAAATTTCCGGGTGTTACAAAATGAAATGAGTTTCTAGTTTCTCACAAAGAAGGAGTTTTCCCCTTATTTACCCCCTACATACGTATGTACAAAGGTATGTAGATACGAATTTACTTACATATTTACATACATACGCACATTGTACATACATATATACGAACATACTTACATACATATAGACATGCACGCACATACATACACACACATACATACATATATACACACACATATATAGTCATACATACAGCCATGCACAGTCACACACACTTATACACACACAAGACACACATACATACATATATACATACACACATATATACAAACACACATGCATACACACACATACTCATACACACATACACATAGACACGGATACGCACACACGCACACTCGCATACTCAACAATATTTATGTCATACAATAATAATCTTTAAACAAAATACCTTAATATTAAGCATTTTTATCTTTAATTTGAGTATAGTTCCAATTTATTAAAAGAATACTTTTTTATAAAATGTGGTATGATGCATCTAGATTTTCACAAGATCAGCCTAGAACTTTATTGTGCTTCTAGTTTTTAATAGTGAGTCCATACGCTTCTATACCTGTAAGGCCCCCCGTTCCCGGGACGCCTACAGTTGGTCATTCATCGCACATAAAACGTATAATTACAATCTCATTAGAAAACATTGCAGCGGAAACATTTAAAAATGACATCACATTTCATTATAAATACTTTTGCCAAATAATACATCATTATCTGATTTCAAAATACATGTTTGCATTACATCACAAAGTTATATAATTGGATGCCATCCCAAAAGAGCCGAGTAGCTTCGCCATGCCATCCTCAGCAATCATTTACCTGCCAACTGGAAAATGCAATAAAAGTCAGCGTTGCTGAGTGAGTTCTAGTTTTAATAATAAAACATACTTTACTTCCATTAAAAAACCATTCCTTTATCATGCGATCATGCAACATACGTATACACAGATAATTTCATTATTATCTTTCATCTCATTCATTATCTTCCATTCTTTTCGTTCATTCTGTCTTCCGAGTCTTTTGCGACAACATGGTCGCTCACCTCAATGGCAATCTCAATGATTGCTCGCTATCCGAGTCTTTTGCACCCCTAAGGTTGCTCACCCCAATTGCCCATCACGATAGCAAGCTATCCGAGTCTTTTGCAACAACAAGGTTGCTCACCCCAAGGCAACGTCACGATAGCTCTTACTCGAGTCTTTTGCAACGACAAGGTTGCTCACCTCATAGGCAATCTAAATGATTGCACTTCATCCGAGTCTTTTGCAACACAAAGTCGCTCACCCCAATATATATGCTTGCAAGCCTTTCATTCGTTCATTCATCGTTCATTAATGCATGCATTCTTACTTCATGTTCCTCTTTCATTATCTTTCGCTTTACATTACATAATACTTCATTCATTCGTTCATTCATTCGTTAACAGGACATGTAAAGTCACAAGAAAGATAAGCATACATCATAATAGGGAACATATCATACACATTCATCATCATCATACAGGGCAATATCATACATTCATAATATGCATAAACATGCAACATCCTCATCATCATGCCCTACGTGCTCTCTAAGGCCATAACCTTCCTCTTACATGCTCTTACGGGTTACCTTACGTCAACACTTACATCTGCACCTTTCCCCGAAGGCCAGAAGTCAAACTACACATTCCTTCGAGTGCAACAGCCCTGTTCGGGCGTATGGACGCTCTTCAGTCGCATGGCCTCCATGCGACTGAACATCATGCGACTGGACCCATGCGGATGGTCATCTATGCGATTGAACATCCAATCGTGCGTATGGACCTCGTGCGAATGGGATTACTGCGACTGGGCACCTATGCGACTAACCTCATGCGAATGGACTCATGCGACTAAGCATCTATGCGACTGAACCCTCAGTCGTACAACCCTCATGCGACTGGACTCTCAGTCGTGCGACTGAGTCCCAATCGTGCGAATGAACCTCCAATCGCCCTCATTCGGCCGTATGGCCTTCATTCGGTCGCCTAGCCCTAGCTGATGCAGAATGGAGTTCATCCCGAACCCAACCTGCCATTTTCGGCCTCCAAGCTCATCCAAACCCATTCTAAGCCTAAATCAACCCTCCTGGACCTTAGGAATGCATACCTTAACACCATACAAGCACACACAAGCCCGAAATCATGCTCTAAACACATCATACACATCACACCCAAATGGGTCAAACACACACACATAAAAACGGGTTTTGAACACTTTCCAGCCCCAAAATCAGTTGAAAACAAGTAAAAGTGGGGTCCTAGAACTCACACAATCGAGCACAAAGTCAAGAGCTTCGATTTGGCTTGCTACTCGACGGATTTGGACACTTGAATCACCCGAATCAACCCTTTTCTCCCTTTTTCTCTTCTTTCTCCCTTCTCTCTTCTTGTGAGCTGAATTTGTGAAGTGTGGGGAGAGTGGGCTGCCCTCTCCCTACACATATCACCACATTACCCAACTTTTCTTCGTTGGCGAGTTTGGTCCCTCGACTTTGGACTTTATTTCTTTTCTTTCTTCGTCGGCTTCAAAATAATAAATTTCCGGGTGTTACAAGTCCACCCCCCTTAAATAGGTTTCGTCCCCGAAACCTGTTATTCCTCGAACAAACGTGGATAATGCTGTCTCATTTCTTCCTCAGTCTCCCACGTTGACTCGGATCCCTTCCTGTGCTTCCACTGTACACGCACAAGAGGAACCACTTTATTCCTTAGCCTATTCTCCTTTCGGTCGATGATTGCCACTGGTTGCTCCACATAATTGAGCCGTTCATCTACTTCGATATCTTCCAATGGGATAATCATATCTTCATCTGCTAAGCACTTCCTTAGATGAGATACATGGAATGTCGGGTGAATTCCACTTAACTCATCTGGCAACTCCAGTCTATAGGCCACCTCTCCTACTCGAGCAATGATTCGGAAAGGGCCTATATACCTTGGGCTCAACTTGCCCCGCTTTCGGAAGCGAATGATACCCTTCCAAGGTGAGACCTTCAACATAACCCGGTCACCCACCTGGAACTCAATCGGCCTGCGCCTTTATCAGCATACGACTTCTGTCTGTCTTTGGCTGCCTTCATGAAGGCTTTGATCTTCTCAAGCTTCTCGGTCGTAGCCTCGATTACCTCGACGCTCCCCAATTCCTTCTGACCAATATCACCCCAACAAACGGGCGTTCTGCATCTCCTACCGTATAGCATCTCATATGGAGGCATACCAATGCTGGCATGATAACTGTTGTTGTATGAGAATTCAGCTAACGGTAGGTGGTCATCCCAACTTCCACCAAAATCGATCACACATGCCGAAGCATGTCTTCCAGCGTCTGAATGGTCCTTTCTGACTGACCATCAGTCTGGGGATGATAAGCCGTGCTGATATGTAACCTCGTCCCATAGCATCGTGGAACTTCTTCCAGAATTTAGATGTAAACCGAGTGTCACGATCCGACACAATAGACACCGGCACACCATGACGAGTCACAATCTCCTTGATGAACAGATCAGCCAACCTCTCAGATGAATATGTCTCGCGGATCGGTAGGAAGTGAGCACTCTTTGTCAAACGATCAACTATCACCCATATGGCATCGTACCCTTTCGGAGTACGCGGCAGCTTGGTAATGAAATCCATGGTGATGTGTTCCCACTTCCATTCCGGTATATCCAAAGGTTGTATCTTCCCATACGGCTTTTGGTGCTCGGCCTTCACCTGTAAGCAAGTAAGGCACTTACTCACATACTCCACCACCTCGCGCTTCATACCCGGCCACCAATAATCTTTCTTCATATCATGGTACATCTTCGTGGCACCAGGATGAATGGAGTACCGAGTCTTGTGAGCTTCATCCATTATCTTCCCCCGTAGATCCCCAAAACGAGGAATCCACACACGATCAAATCGAGTTCTAACACCGAGCGTGTTTTCACCCATTTCTCCAACCAGACCTCTCATCCTTTCAGAGTTAAGATGATCTTCTTTCAGTGCCTCATCTTGAAACTCTTTAACCTGCTTCATTACATCAGAGGTCATGATCAACTGATAGGCTTTCACCCGGATCGGCTCGGGCCTCTCTTTCCGACTAAGAGCATCGCCACCACGTTGGCCTTGCCCGGATGGTAGTGGATCTCACAATCATAATCCTTTATAAGTTCCAACCACCGCCTTGCCTCATGTTCAAATCCTTCTGCTCAAAGAAGTACTTCAGACTCTTGTGGTCAGTGAATATGGTGCACTTCGTCCCGTAGAGGTAGTGCCTCCAAATCTTTAATGCAAAGACCACGGCTGCTAGCTCCAAGTCATGAGTAGGATAATTGACCTCATGAACCTTCAACTGTCGGGATGCATAGGCTATAACCTTTCCCCTCTGCATTAACACACACCCCAACCCCGAGTAAGAAGCATCGGAATAAACCACCAGATCTTCACTTCCATCGGGTAACGACAGAACAGGAGCTTGAGTCAATCTCGCCTTCAATTCTTCAAACGCCTTCTCTTGAGCTTGACCCCATACGAACTTCGCCTCTTTACGGGTCAACTTCGTTAGTGGAGAAGCAATCTTGGAGAAGTCTTGGATGAACCTTCTATAGTAACCCGCCAAACCCAAGAAGCTACGAATCTCGGATGGCGTCTTTGGCGACTTCCATTGCATAACCGCCTCCACTTTTGCCGGGTCCACCATAATCCCATCGGGATTCACCACGTGACCCAAGAACTGAACTTCGCGCAACCAGAACGCGCACTTAGAGAATTTTGCATACAACTTCTCCCTCCTCAGCGTCTCTAGAACCTCCCGAATGTGACCGGCATGCTCTGCTTCGCTCCTCGAATAAATCAGGATATCATCAATAAACACAATCACTGATTTATCCAACATAGGCCGACACACGCGGTTCATCAAATCCATAAAAGCAGCTGGCGCGTTGGTCAAACCAAAAGACATGACGAGGAACTCGTAGTGACCATAGCGCGTACGGAAAGCTGTTTTAGGAATGTCTTGCTCCTTCACTTTCAACTGATGATAACCAGATCGAAGATCTATCCTTGAAAACCAACTGGCACCTTGAAGCTGATCAAACAAATCATCTATCCTCGGTAAGGGGTATCGGTTCTTCACTGTCAACTTATTCAGCTCGCGGTAGTCGATGCACATCCTCATACTACCGTCCTTCTTCTTTACAAACAGGACCGGAGCACCCCAAGGAGAGATACTCGGTCTAATGAACCCCTTATCAAGCAGCTCTTGCAACTGCTCCATCAATTCTTTCATCTCGGTCGGAGCCAACCGATACGGTGCCTTGGCGACAGGTTGGGCACCCGGTATCAGATCAATCTGAAACTCGATTTCTCTGTCAGGTGGCACTCCTGATAAATCTTCTGGAAACACATCTGGAAAGTCACACACAACCGGTACATCGGCTAGTTGTGGTGTGGGCGTATCCACATCCTTTACATAGGCCAAGTAGGCACTACATCCACGCCTCATACACTTTCCCGCCACCGCCATCGAGATCACTTTCGGAATCGTAGTAACCCGATCACCATACACCGTCACTGAACTACCGTCAGGCGCCAACAACTGAATCATCTTCTTGCGACACACAATGTTCGCCTCGAAGTCCGCTAACCAATCCATCCCAAGAACCAAGTCAAAACCACCTAAGGTCATCACAAACGGTCTAACAGGAAACTTATGACCCTCGAGCTCCACATCACAATTCTCTATCATCTCAGAAATCCTGGTAGACTTACCTATGGCAGTTTCTACATCGAAGGGCGCATCAACACATCTACTACTAACAGGCAGCTTAGCACAGAAAGCAGCAGAAATAAAACTTTTACTTGCACCAGAATCAAATAACACAGAAGCTAAAGTTTGGTTCACCAGAAACGTACCGGACACAACGTCAGGGTCCGTCCTAGCCTCCTCCTGTGTCATGGTGAATGCCCTGGCGCTCGCCCTCGGTCCATCACCTCCCGTCCTCTTCGCCCCTGAACTCTCAGCCCTCGGCTTCTTACAATCTTTGAGCATGTGACCCTCTTCACCACAGTTAATGCATCGGACCGCACGACAGTCCTTTGCCATGTGCCCCGCCTTTCCACACCTGAAGCACAAGTTCGATCCAAACCTGCACTCCCCGCTGTGCTCCCGTCCACATTTGCCACACCTTCTCGACCCCGCACCTGACGTGACCACACGGCGATCATCCACCCGTGCCTTCTTATTACCCGTCGAGGCATTACCCCGACCAAACCTCTTCCCCTGCCAGTTCCGGTCACCACCGCTCTTCCTGCCACCATCAGTCACCACCACCGTCCTCTCATCATACAATCTTCCCGCCAAATCCACCGCCGACCTAAACGTGCTCGGCCGGGCGGCGATCATGTGCCTGCGAATATCCGCCGGCAATCCCTGTATATACCTCTTGATCTTTCGGGACAGAGGCGTCACTTGATCTGGCACCAGACGTGCCATCTCATTGAACTTCGTGGTGTACTGTTGGTGGGTCAGGGTTCCCGCCTCCAGTTGCAGAAACTCCCTTTCAACCTTATCCATTTCCCGATGAGGACAAAACTCCTCGATCACCATCTTCTTCAGTTCGGGCCACCTCATTCGCCCGATCACCCGATTACCCTCTGCTTGGACAATGTTGTCCCACCAGCATAGTGCCGAGTCCACGAAGGAGTGGGTGGCAAACTTGACTTTCTGATCTTCTCGGCACTCGCTGATGTCGAGAACAGCCTCCATTTCTCTCACCCATCGGTGAGCAGCAGCAGCATTACCGTTACCATCAAAAGTAGGGGGCTTGCATCTCATAAACACCCCATAGTTGCAGCCTCGTGCCACCTCCCGCACAGGCTCCTCTTCCTCTTCCTCCTCATTATCGGAGAAATAGTTTCAGGCTCCGGTTGCTCCCCCGAGGCCCGGTTTCTCTCCTTCCTTTCTCCCTCCTTCACAGCTTTAATGACTTCGGTCACTACAGACGGTAAGATCGTCTGCATGACCTGATGCACTTCCTCAACAACAGCCTCCTTTACCGAGGCCCTCAAGTTCGCACTCTCATCCCCAGCTTCTGGATGAGGAGTCTCAGGTTCTGCAGGAACCTCTTTCTCAGCTCTAGGCCTTCCTCTCTTAGGGCGTGGTTCAGCAACAGGGCCATCACGGCCTCCACCCCTAGAAGCTCTAGAAGATCTACCACCAGCCATTCTCTAACACACTGAAAGATTCAAACACCAACACGGTCATTCAAGGAAACAACTCAGTTTATGTCAAGTATAGTAAGTCCCTAATTACAGTGGCCAGTTGTGATTAGCCACTTACTGTACTCTTCATACCCCAAGTATTACCTGTCCTGACTACATCAGTATTCAAATCTACATACAGCACATAACATATACCATGCGCACATAAACCGGTTAACTTTAAGAAAATACCTGATGGCACGCAGCTACTCAGTTTGGCATCCCATTCCCTTTCCGTCCCATTCTCAGTTTAAGTTAAGGTTTATTTTGAAAATTTACCCATTTCACTTAAACTTTGGCTCTGATACCAACTTGTAAGGCCCCCGTTCCCGGGACGCCTACAGTTGGTCATTCATCGCACATAAAACGTATAATTACAATCTCATTAAGAAAACATTGCAGCGGAAACATTAAAAATGACATCACATTTCATTATAAATACTTTTGCCAAATAATACATCATTATCTGATTTCAAAATACATGTTTGCATTACATCACAAAAGTTATATAATTGGATGCCATCCCAAAAGAGCCGAGTAGCTTCGCCATGCCATCCTCAGCAATCATTTACCTGCCAACTGGAAAATGCAATAAAAGTCAGCGTTGCTGAGTGAGTTCTAGTTTTAATAATAAAACATACTTTACTTCCATTAAAAACCATTCCTTTATCATGCGATCATGCAACATACGTATACACAGATAATTTCATTATTATCTTTCATCTCATTCATTATCTTCCATTCTTTTCGTTCATTCTGTCTTCCGAGTCTTTTGCGACAACATGGTCGCTCACCTCAATGGCAATCTCAATGATTGCTCGCTATCCGAGTCTTTTGCACCCCTAAGGTTGCTCACCCCAATTGCCCATCACGATAGCAAGCTATCCGAGTCTTTTGCAACAACAAGGTTGCTCACCCCAAGGCAACGTCACGATAGCTCTTACTCGAGTCTTTTGCAACGACAAGGTTGCTCACCTCATAGGCAATCTAAATGATTGCACTTCATCCGAGTCTTTTGCAACACAAAGTCGCTCACCCCAATATATATGCTTGCAAGCCTTTCATTCGTTCATTCATCGTTCATTAATGCATGCATTCTTACTTCATGTTCCTCTTTCATTATCTTTCGCTTTACATTACATAATACTTCATTCATTCGTTCATTCATTCGTTAACAGGACATGTAAAGTCACAAGAAAGATAAGCATACATCATAATAGGGAACATATCATACACATTCATCATCATCATACAGGGCAATATCATACATTCATAATATGCATAAACATGCAACATCCTCATCATCATGCCCTACGTGCTCTCTAAGGCCATAACCTTCCTCTTACATGCTCTTACGGGTTACCTTACGTCAACACTTACATCTGCACCTTTCCCCGAAGGCCAGAAGTCAAACTACACATTCCTTCGAGTGCAACAGCCCTGTTCGGGCGTATGGACGCTCTTCAGTCGCATGGCCTCCATGCGACTGAACATCATGCGACTGGACCCATGCGGATGGTCATCTATGCGATTGAACATCCAATCGTGCGTATGGACCTCGTGCGAATGGGATTACTGCGACTGGGCACCTATGCGACTAACCTCATGCGAATGGACTCATGCGATTAAGCATCTATGCGACTGAACCCTCAGTCGTACAACCCTCATGCGACTGGACTCTCAGTCGTGCGACTGAGTCCCAATCGTGCGAATGAACCTCCAATCGCCCTCATTCGGCCGTATGGCCTTCATTCGGTCGCCTAGCCCTAGCTGATGCAGAATGGAGTTCATCCCGAACCCAACCTGCCATTTTCGGCCTCCAAGCTCATCCAAACCCATTCTAAGCCTAAATCAACCCTCCTGGACCTTAGGAATGCATACCTTAACACCATACAAGCACACACAAGCCCGAAATCATGCTCTAAACACATCATACACATCACACCCAAATGGGTCAAACACACACACACATAAAAACGGGTTTTGAACACTTTCCAGCCCCAAAATCAGTTGAAAACAAGTAAAAGTGGGGTCCTAGAACTCACACAATCGAGCACAAAGTCAAGAGCTTCGATTTGGCTTGCTACTCGACGGATTTGGACACTTGAATCACCCGAATCAACCCTTTTCTCCCTTTTTCTCTTCTTTCTCCCTTCTCTCTTCTTGTGAGCTGAATTTTGTGAAGTGTGGGGAGAGTGGGCTGCCCTCTCCCTACACATATCACCACATTACCCAACTTTTCTTCGTTGGCGAGTTTGGTCCCTCGACTTTGGACTTTATTTCTTTTCTTTCTTCGTCGGCTTCAAAATAATAAATTTCCGGGTGTTACAATACCATGCAAATTTTTAGTTTTCTACAAACAATTACCCTCTTCATATTGAACACGTGGTGCATGATGGTGGCTTCTCTTAATTCTTAAACTTAAAGCCTTTTATAGCATAATCCTCCTCCACATACATACGTACGTACCTATATACGCATACATACATACATGCATACATACATACGTACATATATACGTCCGTACGTACATACATACGTACGTACGCACATACGTACCTACTTACGTGCATACATACATACGTACGTACGTACATATTTACCTACATGCATGCATGCATACACACATAAAGTTGAAATTCAAGCGAACTGTTACCCAAAATATATAATTTCCTTGAAAGATATAATTTTCTTCATTGAAATAGTTATTTCTTCTAGAATTCAACTATGTTACAACAACTTTTCTTCTGACTACAACGCCTCTCACACATAGCTTTAGTCATACTGCAAGGGATCCCTTCAGCGTCAGTACCACAACAACAATAATAGTTATCTAGCTTTAAATCACAACGTAATTTACAATTTTTTGGAGGTGGAACTCCGAAAGCTCTCATGACACTTTGATCATAAGTTTTACCTATAATCCAAAAATCATATATTGATTAGAATGTTTATCTATAACTTATGACATAATAAAATTAAAATATAACAACTTACACCCATGACACACAATCAACACCATAAAAGTTGTATAGAAAACCATCACATATGATTCTATATGCCTAACTCTTGTACCGTGTGCCATTAAAGTTGTATTACAATAATAAAGATGAATGAAGATGGTTTGTGTAGATACAGATCTATATAATATAGAAGTTTTGGTATCATCTCTTATGCATGTCCACTTTAAATAATATTACCGTGTTGGGAATATCAAATGCATCGATTTTACCCTAAATCAAGGCATTATATCATATTTTATAATCTACACAAATTGTATGATATTTTTAAAATTCTTTAATATTCTTTCAATTTAATATAGTTTTTAGGATTTATAGTATCGTAATTAATAATTTAGTAATTATCTATAGTTTTGTTATATATATACATATATATACATATATATATACATATATATATACCTATATATATGTATATATATGTATACCTATATATATGTATATATATATATACACCTATATATATACCTATATATATGTATATGTATATATACCTATATATACACCTATATATATATACCTATATATATATAGAGAGAGAAAAAAAAAAAGAGAAAGTTTAACGTACAAAGTGTTGTTTTTATGCGAAGGGTACGAAGTTACAAGGATCACTGATCTAAAAGATGAACGATTCAGATTTAAAATTAAATTATCACGCAAGAAATATGCATTAAGAGGTAGAATTGGAAATATCCTATAATTATTGACTTTTTATAAATTTTCCTTTTTTTAAACACATATAACTTTTTCATATGTCATTATTTATTTTTGAAAAAATATACCATACAAACAAGCATTTTATCCTCTTTAATATAAGTATAGTATTGATATACTTTTTTTTTAAGAAACAACTTTTTTAAAAACAATGTTTATATGATGTGCGTATAACTTGCGTTTTCATTGCATAATTATCAACATAACTTGCATAATTATCATATAACTTGCGTAATTATGTACCTTTTATGCGTAGAAACTACCCCTCCGCTAAAAAACACATGTCAAGCTCCGGTGATTTCGTACGCTTCGCACAAAAATTACATTTTGTATAGTAACCGGCCCCTATATATATATATATATATATATATATATATATATATATATATATATATATATATACACCTATATATATATATATATATATGTATATATATACATATATATATACATATATATATATATATATATATATATATATATATATATATATATATCATTATAGCTGTATGTATTCAAGTAATTTATTTTGATTTATTTCTATTTTAATAGATTTATGAAATTCATTTTTAGACAAAACTTTTTAAATATAATTAATTTTATCCTAATTCTATCAAAGTTTATTATTGTTAAAGACAATAACATTTTTTATTAAACTTTTGATATTAGTTGATACCAACGTTCTTTTTATGTTGCTAAAAAAACCTTTATTTTGTTTGTAGGTTTGTTGGGTGTCGGTCGTCGCTGACCATCTCTGGTTTTCTTTTAATCTTATTGAAAGTGTTTTTCATATTGTGCTTTCATTTTATCATTATTCAAGTATTTAATTTTGGTTATTGATGTGTATATGTTGGGTTAAATTTAATCAGATCAAGTTACGGGTCACGGGTCTAGTATTTGAGTGTCATGTTTTATTTAAATTGTACAGCACGTTTTCATTTTGATTTAGTCTAGGTAGTGAAGTAGTGGGTGGATGTTAAGTATTGGTGTATTCTATAGCAGTAGTGATCCATGTTTACATGTTTTTAGTTTATTTATATGTATGTATTGTAAGTAATGAACACAAGAGTTTGAGTATGATTTTGAAACTGAAACAAACAGAACATGATTTTTGCAGAATTAGCAACAGATGATTTGGCCTATGCCATATGCAGTAGTATCATTTTGGTGTCCTTAAATCTCTTTATTTTTGTTGTTCATTTTATGTGACCAACTTTCTTTTTATGTTGCTAAACAATAACCTTTACATTGTATGTTGGTTTGTTGGATGTCTAGTCATCGGTGACCATCTCTGTTTTTCTTTGAATCTCATCAAATCTGTTTGCATATTTGCGCTTCCATTTTATCATCGTTCAAGTATTTACCCAAAAAAAGTATTTAAATTTAGTGTTATTGCTGGCAGTTCTAGTAAACTTGTGTCTAGCTTGACCTTTCTACCTATGCGTCTTAAGTTGGTCACTAAATGTCACATATTAAGCATGCTCTAAAGATTAAATAAATACAAATGAGTCATGCGAAGTAAATAAACATGAGAAAACGTATCCTGACAACAATTGCTTGCATTTGATACTTTTGATTTTTTTTGCCCCCTAAGCTGTAAAGCTACTTAGTTGAGTTTAACGGGTCATGTATAGTAATTCTACGACCCCAAGATCAATGAATGTAGTTTTAAAAAGACTTATATTTGTAATAATAAAGAGCTAGCGACGCAGTTTGTTGCGTGCTTGCTTTCTGTTTTGATGTAAAGACTTACAATATGTGAAATTGCGCAATGTACCAATTACAAAATTAAAGATGTAGTCTAACTAAAAACTGAGTCAGGAATAATCCATACAACAATTTTATTTTATATATTTAACATGAAGCCTTTGGATTTTTTTAAGACTATTAGTTTACACTAACAATGAGATAGAAGGTGGCCTTGGCAATGACCGATCTCCACAGTGGTATTTTACATATATAACTTTCATGACTAAAAAAATCAAACTTTAAATACATGATCAACATATCATTTGTTATCTAATGTTGTTAAGAGAACATGATAGTTCCTAGGTGGTGTGTCATAAAAAATTAAAGATTTTAATCCACAAGTTATATGGTATGTTGTATTTATCTCAAGAAATCTAATATTACGATAGGAAATATTTATTATTCAATAGCTTTCAACTAATGTAAGGATCGTTACAATGTTAAGATCGATCTCGTAATCGTGAATGTGGAATGTTGACAATTACGGATTAAGAAGTAGAAGAATCAATGAAAGAACACATGTGACAACCCTAAAATTTAGGATTTCATACGTTAATATTTTTAAAACCATTATACATATTACTCTATATTTGGGTAATTTGTTATAAAATATATATGTTTATGCGAATATATATATATGTTGTACGTATGCATGCTTGCATGCATGCACAAGAATTTACGTGTGCATGTATACGAATACGTAATCCTTTGATATTGAACCTTATGTGACCAAAATACATCAACTATATAACATCAAACAAACACCAAATGAACCAAATACAACCAAACCAAGCACCCCAATACAAAGTTAACATCAAAGAAACTTGACATCAAAACAAAACTAAGCAAATCTTATACACTTAAACCTCAAACCTAAGCACCATTTAAGATCAAGTCTCGGTTCATTAGGAGATTAAGCAACCCGATTAACATCCTAAGCTCGGTGATTAACATCAACCGGCTCAAGGACACCTCATCACCGCCACCTTGCCATAGAACACCAAGCTACTTCCTTTGTTTGACACTTAATAACCCTATGAGTAGCCTACTCATCAAACCTATTAGTAGCCTCATGATGATGCCATTAATGGCAACCGACTTCTTCACACTATTTGAAAATCTCGGCTAAATGAAGCACAACACAACCTTATACCATTTCGACCACCACCTACACTCTCTCTCAAAAACTCTCGGCCACCACAACCGTATACCATCCCCATTCGGTCGCTCCTCAACCGCACACCACCACCTTTAACTCTCGGTTACTACTACAAACACCACTCCTCCACCCCTCAATCAAATACCATCCTCATCCCCACCACGGTCACCTCTATACTACCACTTCTTTCTCTCCAAGTTCTCGGTTGCAAGGAGAACAAGGCTTGGAAGCTCAAGATCATTCATCAAGGAAGAAAGAAGCTACCAACATCTTCTTTTCACCCTCTTCTTCTGTCAAAATCAAGGTTTCATCCTCTAAACCATAACTAGTTAAGATTACAAAGACTATACATGTCTTTAAACAAACACATATGACTAACCCTTTTGATTTAACATTCAAGATCTTCATGAATCTTATAAACATATCAAACTTATTTTAAGTCAGTAAGGAAGTTTTAAAAGTCTGAAATAAATAAAGTAAATCTTAATAATCAAAATTTATATAAAGAAAATTATCAACAAAAGGGTTAAAAATCTAGGTGCAACTTGTTAAATTCAGTTTATTATGTTATTGACTATGATTGTGGGAAAAAACATAGAAAATATGTTTAGCATATTAAGGAATATAGTTCTGCAAATTTTGATACCATTTGTATAAGTAAAATAATTTATATAAATTATCTAAGTATTTAAAAGAAAAATTCATACTGGAAGAACCGACCCTGGAAAATGTGTGGAAAAATTATATATTGGTTATTACAATTTATAAGACTTACAGAAAAAATTTCGTGACCTAACTCAAAGATATACCTAAGTTATGAATTTTTAAAGGTTCTGCTAACTGAAAATCGGGAAAAATACTTAAACTATGAAATAAATTATAAACAATTTACAGAAAATATGAAAATTAGAATAGAACAGTCTGTGTGAAAATAAGAATTTTTGGACATATTCTGATATTTTTACTGAATTTTGGTAAAATGATAAAAATCATGAAAATTGACTCTGCTATGATTTGAGATATGAGACAATTTTGAAAAACTATAAAAGTTATGAAAAGTACTCTAACCAAATTTTAGGATTTTTAGAGGCCCGAACGTATTTCTAATAAATTATTCAAATAATATAAAAATTATAGAAAATAAACTGAAAATAATAGTGAAATGAAATTTTACTATATTATGTCTAATATTAGGACCCACTTACTGTAAACATTTCGTGATGTATGCCTTAATATGATTTCTGAAATTAATTTTATAAATTGAGGTGCTAAAAATGTTAAAAAAATGACATTTTTCTAAACTATAAATATTTTTTTATAGGTTATCATTTGGAGTAAGAGCTGAGATTTATAGCCTCATTTTTATTTTTATAAACTTTTAGGGGAAAAAGCATACTATTTTATGAATTGATGCATTACTAAGATTTTTGAGATATACTGTCATTTATGTTACAACCATTAATTCGGATGTGGAACCGTTAGATAATATTGGTAGCGCTATTTAGGAATATATTTTCTGCACCAACAGGATGAGTGTTGTGATGCTATATTATCTGATTTATGAATTATGTTATGACAGTTATGAATGATCTGATTATTAAGTAAGGTTTGGTTGTATCTGATACATCAATAATATTTTTGTTTAAGATAAACATGTGAACTCACCAACTTTATGTTGACTATTTTGAGTATGCTTTTTCAGGAATTTATCATGACTAACAGCTTAATGTTCTCTTTTGATGTGTATAATGGCTGGGGAGAGATAATGGGGAAAGTTTGTGTGAATCTGACAGTTAACCTCTATGACCTCAGTGTATCGGTGGATGCTCATTTCCATCGTCTCTGAAGATGTAGCTGTTAGATCTTTATGTTGTAATAGAATTATATTATTTCAAATTTTGACTATTATGATTTAATGTAATCCTGACTTTAATATTTATCTTATGAATTATGTTATGTTTATGCTGCTGTGCTATCTGTTAAAATTTATGAATCAATGAGTTCTGAACAAACAAGTCACACCCTAAGCATCTCACGCTTCCACCGGGATATGACAACACAGTGTAAATAAACTTCATTTCTATTGCTCTCTGAATTCAAGTGTTTACAAAATGAGTACAAATTCAAGAAATGATCAAAAGCTTTCCAAATTACAATAAAGCTAACTATTTATACTAATTAGTAAGTTCTCACGCGAGATCAACTTCTCACGCGACATGAACAAGTCACGTGATAAGTGAACTTCTCGCGCGGTAAATCTAAACTTCTTGCTTGTCTTTATCTTGATCTTCGTCTTGATTTGATTTCCCGAGCCTCTAGGTTCAACCCCTACAACTAACGTTAAGTAGCATGCATATTGATTGACGTGGGTTAGAATGGTAGATTGTTTGTTTCTATTATTAGGTAATTAATAAATTTGATGTAAACTACATGCAATAAAAAAACATGTGTTAGTTTCTTATTAATCATCTAAAAGTGCTTACACACATATATATGCACATACATGTACATATATATGCAAGGGAAGATATATTAAGGGGGCAGGGTAGCCCGGGTTACCCCTGATATCTTGTTTTTAAGTGCAATTCGTTTTTTTAACCGTTGTATGTATCGGAATACCTCTAATCATAATTTAGGATATCCCTCAAACATATAAAGCCCAAATAAATATAAGATTAAAAGACTAAATAAAAGTAAGTGATATGAGTGTGTTGAAATGGTAATTTTAACGTTTAATTGTTTAGTATTAAATGTGATCACTCGTTTTAATACAGTTTTATTGTTTTGAATAAGATAACTACTAGTTGAAATGATTTTAAATGTAAAATGATCAAGTTGCAAGCTTACACAATGAAGCAAGATGTTGGATGTCACACCCTCGCTTATAGCGGAAACACGAGGATGTAACGGACGGGATCATCATAACACATTGTTAATTAATAGAGAATGCATTAAATGATGAAAAGTCAACGTGTCATGACGTCACCGGACACTTGTGGTTAGTCAATTCTATGACAAACATAGCCAAATAGTCAAAAGAAATGTAAATCCCACAACCCGGGAGCAAGTGAACATAATATGAATAAGAAAGAAAAAAATCCAACGCAATTGTCAGAGACATCCAATAAGTTTAAATAATACAAATCCTGGGGTCATCACGAAGGCAGCATCCCTAGCTATCCTCAATGATTATTACCTGAAAAAATATGCTCAAAAGGTCAACATATTGTTGGTGAGTTCGCAGGTTTAAAATAATAAACAAAACTTGATGTTGTCACATCCCGTGGACGCGTGAGATGCTTTGGGTGTGATTTGTTTGTTCAGAACTCATTGATTAAAAGAGTAAACAGATTAGCACAACAAAACATAACATAATATGCTTCATTTCATAATTAAGATGATTATAAGGTTAGGATTACATCACATCATAGATAGTCAAAATTTGATCTAACATAATCTTATTACAGACATATTATCTAACTACTACATCTTCAGTAACGATGGAAATGCGCGTCCACCGATAAGCTGAGATCATACATGTTCACAGTTAGATTAACACAGACTTTTCCCATTATTTCTCCCCAGCCGTTATACACATCAAAAGAGAACATTAAGTTGTTAGTCATGATGATTTCCTGAAAAAGCATACTCAAAACGGTCAACATAAAGTTGGTGAGATCATAGGTTTATCTTAAACAAAATATTGTTGATGCATCAGTTACAACCAAACCTTACTTAATAATCAGATCATTCATAACTGTCATAACATAATTCATAAAATCAGATAATATAGCATCACAACACTCATCCTGTTGGTGCAGGAAATATTTTCCTAAGTAGCGCTACCTATATTATCTAACGGTTCCTCATCCGAATTAATGGTTGTACATAAATAACAGTATATCTCAAAAATCTTATAAATGCATCAATCATAAAACAGTATGCTTTTTCCCCCAAAAGCTTATAAAAACAAAAAATGGGACTATGAGCCTCACCTCTTACTCCAAATGATAACCTATAAACAGAAATATTTATAGTTTAGAAAAATGTCTTTTCTTTAACATTTTTAGCACTTCAAACTATAATATTCATTTCAGTAATCATAATAAGGCATATATCACGAAATTTTTATATTATTTGAATAAATTATCAGAAATACCTTCGGGCCTCTAAAATTTGTTAACCTTTGTCAGACTATTTGTCACAAATTTTATATGTTCTCAAAATATTCTCAGGTTCTAAATCATAGCAGAGAATTTTCATGATTTTTATTATTTTAACAATATTTGGTAAAAATAGCAGGATGTGTCTAAAAATTATAATCTTTATACAAACTATTCTATTCTAGTCATCATATTTTCTGTAAATTTTTCATAATTTATCTCAAAGTTTAAGTATTTTTTCCGATTTTCATATAGCAGAAACTTCTAAAATTCATAACTTCGAATTAGGCCACAAAACTTTTTCTGCAAGTCTTACAAATCGTAATAATCAACATATAATTTTTCCAATCATTTGCCAGGTTCGGTTCTTCCAGCATGAAATTTTCTTCCAAATACTTAGATAATTTATATAAATTATTTCACTTATAGTAATGGCATCAAAATTTACAGAACGATATTTCTTAATATTCTAAACATATTTACAATGTTTGTTCCCACAATCATAGTCATTTACATAATAAACCGAATTTAACAAGTTGCACATAAATTTCCAACCCTTAATTGATAATTTTCTTTATATAACTTTTGATTATCAATATTTATTTATTTCTTTCAAATTCATAAAACATTCCTTAATATCTTTTGATAAAATTAACATATTTGTAAGATTTTGTAAAGAACTTGTATGTTTAATCATAAGGGTTGGTTATATGTGTTGTTTAAACACATATATACTTTGGTAAGCTTAACTAGTTATGTTTTAGGGAATGAAACCTTGATTTTGACAAAGGGAGAGGGTGAGGGTAGCTGATGGTAGCTTCTTTCTCCGATATTCCGACTTGTGTGGATGTCTTGAGCTTCCAAAGTCGTGATCTTCTTGCAAAAGTTGATTTGGAAGATGATGGTGTTCGATTATGGTGATGTTTTTATGGTGATCGAGAGTGGTGATGCTGATGGTGTTCGGTTATGGTGTTAACCGAGAGATGAGGAAGTGGTGATAGTAACCGAGGGTTGAGTTGGTGGTGGTGTGCGATTAAGGGGTGACCGAATGAGTGTGTAGGAGATGGTATACGGTTGTGGTTTGTGTGGCCAAGAGTTTGCATGTTGCAGTTGGGTTTGTAATGATGAACTCTAGGCTTAGGGGTGTGATGTGGAGTTATAGGTAGCATTAGTCGGTTCCTAGGGTATTTGGTGGAGTTCTTAGCTTAAGCTTGGTGGCATGGTGAGGATAGGTGTCAATCAAAGGAGCTAGTGAGTCACCATGTCATTATTGCAAGACTAACTAGTGTTTAGGGTGTTTAATCGGATGGTTTAGTGGCTCTAATGAACCGGGTTTAGAGCTTCGGTTATGATTATGTTGAGGTTTAAGTATTTAAGGTTTGATTTGTTTTTGTTTTGATGCCAAGTTCCCTTTGATGTTTTATTGTATTATTGTGTTTGGTTGAGTTGTATAAAAATTTGTTTGATGTATGTTACAATGTTGATGTGCTTTGATCATATAGTGTTTGGTGTTAAAAGATTATGTAAAACTTGGTATCAAGAACTTATACATATGAATACATGCACACATAAAATTTGTGCATGCATGCATTCATGCATACGTATCACACACACACATATATATATATATATATATATATATATATATATATATATATACTAAAACATGTCTAACTCATAAAGGGTAGGTCAAAATAATAAGCATTATATACGAATTGATTAATATTATTAACGTACTGTAAGGCCCCATTCCCGGGACGCTTACAGTTGGTCATTCATCGCGCATAAAACATATAATTATATTTGTCTCATAAAAATATTGCAGCGGAATCATTCAAAAATGACATCTCATTTTATTATAAACACTTTTGCCTAATAATACATCATTATCCGATCACAAAATACATGTTTGCATTATAACACAAAAGCTTTATAAATGGATGCCATCCCAAAAGAGCTGAGTAGCCTCGCGGTGCCATCCTCAGCAAACATTACCTGCCAACTGGAAAACATATAAAAAGTCAGCGTTGCTGAGTGAGTTCTAGTTTTATTATACAAACATACTTTACTTTTATATAAAACCATTAGTTACTTTTGCATGATCACACATCATACGTACGCATAGATAATATCATTATTATCATCTTCATTCATTCATTCGTTCATTCGCTTCATATAACTTTGCTTGCGCATCAGACATCATCCGTACCAATACCTTGTGCTACACCCCGATCAGTCTTAGCTACTGGGCCGAAGTCAATAAATGAACAGCTAAACGTTGCCACAGTACTAGGGGTAAGCGGTAGAGGTTCTACATAAATGGTCAATCACAAAGAAGGACCCATTATCCGATGCATGCAAGACTTTTCATTTCTTTCCACTTTATGTTACATAATACTTTATTTCATTCATTAACATAATACGCAAAGCCATAGGAAAGATCAACATACATCATACTAAGGAACATTAACATGCATCAACATCACGTCATACAGGGCAACGTCATACATACATAACATGCATCATGCATAAACATGCAACATCATCAGTTCTATGCTCTACATGCTTTCTAAGGCCATAACAGTTATCTTACATGCTCTTACGGGAACCTTTACGTTAAAACTTACATCTGTACTTTCCCCCGAAAGCCAGAAGTCTAACCACACTTTCCTTCGGGTGCAACAGCTCTATTCGTGCGTATGGACACCCTTCAGTCGCATGGCCTTCATGCGACTGAACATCATGCGATTGGACTCAAGCGGATGAACATCTATGCGAATGGACATCCAGTCGTGCGTATGGACCTCATGCGGATGGAACTAATGCGAATGAGCACCTATGCGACTGATCTAATGCGAATGAACTCATGCGACTAAGCACTTATGCGACTGAACCCTCAGTCGCATGACTCCCCATGCGACTGGACTACCAGTCGTGCGATTGAACCCTCAATCGTGCGAATGACTCCCAATCGCCTCTCAATCGGCCGTATGGCCTTCATTCGGTCGCATAGCCCTAGCTGATGCAGAATGGAGTTCATCCCGAACCCAATCTGCCATTTTCGGCCTCCAAGCTCATCCAAACCCATTCTAAGCCTAAATCAACCATCCTAGACCTTAGGAATGCATACCACAACACCATACAAGCACACACAAGCCCGGAAACATACACGAAACGCATCACACACATCACACCCAAATGGGTCAAACACATACTCACATAAAAACGGGTTTTTGATGCTTTCCAGCCCCAAAATCAGTTGAAAACAAGTAAAAATGGGGTCCTAGAACTCACACAAATGAGCACAACGACAAGGGCTTCGATTTGGCTTGCTACACAACGAGTTTGGCCACCCGAATCACCCGAACCGACCCTTTTTCCTCTTTTCTTCTTCTTTCTCTCTTCTCCCCTCTATAGTTGGCTGATTATTTGAGTATGGGGGAGAGGGTAAGGGCTGCCCTCTCCCTTATATACTCTCACTCGCCCGACTTTCTTTCGTTGGCGGGTTTGGCCCCTCGACTTTGGACTTTATTTCTTTTTCTTCCTTCGTCGGCTTCAAAATAATAAATAAGCGGGTGTTACAAGTCCACCCTCCTTAAATAGGTTTCGTCCCCGAAACCTGTTATTCTTCTAACAAACGTGGATAATGTTGTCTCATTTCTTCCTCAGTCTCCCACGTTGACTCGGATCCCTTCCTGTGCTTCCACTGTACACGCACAAGAGGAACCACTTTATTTCTCAGTCTTTTCTCTTTTCTATCGATGATTGCCACTGGTTGCTCAACGTAATTGAGCCGTTTGTCTACTTCGATATCCTCCAGTGGAACAATCATATCTTCATCAGCTAAGCACTTTCTTAGATGAGATACATGGAATGTCGGGTGTATTCCACTTAACTCATCCGGTAACTCTAGTCTATAGGCCACCTCCCCTATTCGAGCGATGATTCGGAAAGGGCCTATATACCTTGGGCTCAACTTACCCCGCTTTCGAAAGCGGATGATACCCTTCCAAGGTGAGACCTTCAACATAACCCGGTCACCACCTGGAACTCAATAGGCCTGCGTCGTTTATCAGCATACGACTTCTGTCTGTCTTTGGCTGCCTTCATGAAGGCTTTTATCTTCTCAAGCTTCTAAGTCGTAGCTTCGATTACCTCGACGCTCCCCAATTCCTTTTGACCAATATCACCCCAACATACGCGCGTTCTGCATCTCCTACCGTATAACATCTCATATGGAGGCATGCCAATGCTGGCATGATAGCTGTTGTTGTATGAGAATTCGGCTAACGGTAGGTGGTCATCCCAACTTCCACCAAAATCAATCACACATGCCCGAAGCATGTCTTCCAGTGTCTGAATGGTCCTTTCTGACTGACCATCAGTCTGGGGATGATAAGCCGTGCTAATATGTAACCTCGTCCCCATAGCGTCGTGGAACTTCTTCCAAAATTTAGATGTAAACCGGGTGTCGCGATCCGACACAATAGACACCGGCACACCATGACGAGTTACAATTTCCTTGATGAACAGATCAGCCAACCTCTCTGATGAATATGTCTCGCGGATCGGTAGGAAGTGAGCACTCTTCGTCAAGCGATCAACTATCACCCATATGGCATCATACCCTTTCAGGGTACGCGGCAGCTTTGTAATGAAATCCATGGTGATGTGCTCCCACTTCCATTCCGGTATATCCAAAGGTTGTATCTTCCCATACGGCTTTTGGTGCTCGGCCTTCACCTGTAAGCAAGTAAGACACTTACTCACATACTCCACCACATCGCGCTTCATACCCGGACACCAATAATCTTTCTTCATATCATGGTACATTTTCATGGCACCAAGATGAATGGAGTACCGAGTCGTGTGAGCTTCATCCATTATCTTCACCCGTAGATCCCCAAAACGAGGAATCCACACACGACCGGATGGGGTTCTAACACCGAGTGTGTTTTCACCCAATTCCCCAACCAGACCTCTCATTCTTTCAGAGTTAAGATGATCTTCTTTCAATGCCTCATCTTGAAACTCCTTAACCTGCTTCATTACATCGGAAGTCATGATCAACTGATACGCTTTCACCCGAATCGGCTCGGGCCTCTCCTTCCGGCTAAGGGCGTCAGCCACCACATTGGCCTTGCCTGGATGGTAGTGGATCTCACAAGAAGTACTTCAGACTCTTGTGGTCAGTGAATATGGTGCACTTCGTACCGTAAAGATAGTGCCTCCAAATCTTTAACGGAAAGACCACGGCTGCCAGCTCCAAGTCATGAGTAGGATAATTGACCTCATGAACCTTTAACTGTCAGGATGCATAGGCTATAACCTTTCCTCTTTGCATTAACACGCATCCCAACCCCGAGTAAGAAGCATCGGAATAAACCACCAGATCTTCACTTCCATTGGGTAATGACAGAACAGGAGCTTGAGTCAATCTCGCCTTCAATTCTTCAAACGCCTTCTCTTGAGCCTGACCCCATACAAACTTTACATCTTTTCGCGTCAACTTAGTTAGTGGAGAAGCAATCTTAGAGAAGTCTTGGATAAATCTTCTATAGTAGCCCGGCAAACCCAAGAAACTACGAATCTCGAATGGCGTCTTTGGTGACTTCCATTGCATAACCGCCTCCACTTTCACGGGGTCCACCATTATCCCGTCGGGATTCACCACGTGACCCAAGAACTAAACCTCGCGCAACCAAAACGCACACTTGAAGAATTTAGCATACAACTTCTCCTTTCTCAACGTCTCTAGAACCTCCCGAATGTGACCGGCGTGCTCTGCTTCGCTCCTCGAGTAGATCAGGATATCATCAATAAACACGATCACTGATTTATCCAACATCGGCCGACACACTCGATTCATCAGATCCATAAAAGCAGCTGGCGCATTGGTCAAACCAAAAGACATGACGAGGAACTCATAGTGACCATAGCGCGTACGAAAAGCTGTTTTAGGGATATCCTGTTCTTTCACCTTCAGTTGATGGTAACCAGATCGAAGATCTATCCTTGAAAACCAACTGGCACCTTGGAGCTGATCGAACAGATCATCTATCCTTGGTAAGGGGTATCGGTTCTTAATCGTCAACTTGTTCAGCTCACGGTAGTCAATACACATCCTCATACTACCGTCTTTCTTCTTCACAAACAATACCGGAGCACCCCAAGGAGAGATACTCGGTCTAATGAACCCCTTATCAAGCAGCTCTTGCAACTGCTCTATCAACTCTTTCATCTCGGTCGGAGCCAACCGATACGGTGCTTTGGCGACAGGTTGGGCACCCGGTATCAGATCAATCTGAAATTCAATCTCTCTGTCAGGTGGCACTCCTGATAAGTCTTCTGGGAACACGTCTGGAAAGTCACACACAACCGGTACATTGGCTAGTTGTGGTGTTGGCGTATCCACATCCTTTACATAGGCCAAGTAGGCACTACATCCACGCCTCATACACTTTCCCGCCACCGCCATCGAGATCACCTTCGGAATCGTAGTAACCCGATCACCATAAACCGTCACTGAACTACCATCAGGCGCCGACAACTGAATCATCTTCTTGCGACACACAATGTTCGCCTCGAAGTCCGCTAACCAATCCATCCCAAGAACCAAATCAAAACCGCCTAAGGCCATCACGAATGGTCTAACAGGAAACTTATGACCCTCAAGTTCCACGTCACACTTCTCTATCATCTCAGAAATCCTGGTAGACTTACTTATGGCAGTTTCTACATCAAAGGGCGCATCAACACGTCTACTACTAACAGGCAGCTTAGCACAGAAAGCAGCAGAAATAAAACTTTTACTGGCACCCGAATCAAATAACACAGAAGCTAAAGTTTGGTTCACTAGAAACGTACCGGACACAACATCAGGGTCCGTCCTAGCTTCCTCCTGTGTCATGGTGAATACCCTGGCGCTCGCCCTCGGTCCATCACCTCCCGTCCTCTTTGCCCCGGAACCCTCAGCCCTCGGCTTCTTACAATCCCTGCTCATATGACCAGTTTTCCCACAGTTAAAACATTTGCCCAGCAGGCAATCCTTTGCCATATGCCCTGTCTTCTCACACTTGAAGCACACATTCGATCCCATCCTACATTCTCCCGCATGCTCCTTTCCACACTTGCCACACCTCCTCGATCCCGCTCCCGGTGTGGCCACGCGACGGTCATCCACCCGTGCCTTTTTGTTACCCGTTGGGGCATCACCTCGACCAAACCTTTTCCCGTTCCAGTTCTGATCACCACCACCCTTCTTATTTGCTTCAACCACCACCACTTCCCTCTCATCATATAGTCTTCCAGCCAAATCGACCGCCGACCTAAACGTGCTTGGCCGGGCGGCGATCATATGCCGGCGAACATCCACCGGTAATTAAGCCCTGAATGTACCTCTTGATCTTCCGAGAAAGAGGCGTCACCTGATCCGGCACCAACCGTGCCATCTCATTGAACTTGGTAGTGTATTGCTGGTGTGTCATGGATCCCGCCTCCAGCTGCAGAAACTCCCTCTCTATCTTATCCATCTTCCTGTGAGGACAGAACTCCTCAATCACCATCTTCTTCAGTTCAGGCCATCTCATTCTCCCGATTTCCCGGTTACCCTCAGCTTGGACAATGTTGTCCCACCAGCATAGTGCCGAGTCCACAAATGAATGAGTGGCAAACTTCACCTTCTGATCTTCCCGGCACTCGCTGATGTCGAGAACAGCCTCCATTTCTCTCACCCATCGGTGAGCAGCGGCAGCGTTGCCATTACCGTCGAAGGTAGGGTCTTGCATCTCATAAACACCCCATAGTTACAGCCTCGTGCCACCTCTCGCACAGGCTCACTTCCTCTTCCTCGTCTTCATTATCAGAGAAAATCGTCTCGGGCTCTGGTTGCTCTCGTTCCCCCGAAGACCTGTTTCTCTCCTTCCTTTCTCCTTCCTTCACCGCCTTAATGACTTCGGTCACCATAGACGGTAAGATTGTCTACATGATCTGGTGTACTTCTTCAACAACAGCCTCCTTTACCGAGGCCCTCAGGTTTGCACTCTCATCCCCAGCTTCCGGATAAGGAGTCTCTGGTTCTTCAGGAACCACCTTTTCGACCCTTGGTCTTCCTCTCTTGGGTCGTGGCTCAACATCAGGCCCGCCACGGCCTCCACCCCTAGATGCTTTAGAAGATCTACCTCCAGCCATTCTCTAACTCATACTAAAAGATTCAAACACCAACACGGTCATTCAAGGAAACAACTCAGTTTATGTCAAGTATAGTAAGTCCCTAATTACAGTGGCCAGTTGTGATTAGCCACTTACTTTACTCTTCATACCCCAAGTATCACCTGTCCTGACTACATCAGTTTTTAAATCTACATACAACACATAACCACATACAATGCGCACATAAAACCGGTTAACTTTAAGAAAATACCTAATGGCACGCAGCTACTCAGTTTGGCATCCCATTCCCCTTTCTGTCCCATTTTTCAGTTTAAGTTAAGGTTTATTTTGAAAATTTACCCATTTCACTTAAACTTTGGCTCTGATACCAACTTGTAAGGCCCCGTTCCCGGGACGCTTACAGTTGGTCATTCATCGCGCATAAAACATATAATTACATTTGTCTCATAAAAATATTGCAGCGGAAACATTCAAAAATGACATCTCATTTTATTATAAACACTTTTGCCCAATAATACATCATTATCCGATCACAAAATACATGTTTGCATTATAACACAAAAGCTTTATAAATGGATGCCATCCCAAAAGAGCTGAGTAGCCTCGCGGTGCCATCCTCAGCAAACATTACCTGCCAACTGGAAAACATATAAAAAGTCAGCGTTGCTGAGTGAGTTCTAGTTTTATTATAAAACATACTTTACTTTTATATAAAACCATTCGTTACTTTTGCATGATCACACATCATACGTACGCATAGATAATATTATTATTATCTTCTTCATTCATTCATTCGTTCATTCGCTTCATATAAATTTGCTTGCGCATCGGACATCATCCGTACCAATACCACGTGCTACACCCCGATCAGTCTTAGCTACTGGGCCGAAGTCAATAAATGAACAGCTAAACGTATGCCACAGTACTAGGGGTAAGCGGTAGAGGTTCTACATAAATGGTCAATCACAAAGAAGGACCCATTATCCGATGCATGCAAGACTTTTCATTTCTTTCCACTTTACGTTACATAATACTTTATTTCATTCATTAACATAATACGTAAAGCCATAGGAAAGATCAACATACATCATACTAAGGAACATTAACATGCATCAACATCACGTCATACAGGGCAACGTCATACATACATAACATGCATCATGCATAAACATGCAACATCATCAGTTCTATGCTCTACATGCTTTCTAAGGCCATAACAGTTATCTTACATGCTCTTACGGGAACCTTTACGTCAAAACTTACATCTGTACTTTCCCCCGAAAGCCAGAAGTCTAACCACACTTTCCTTCGGGTGCAACAGCTCTATTCGTGCGTATGGACACCCTTCAGTCGCATGGCCTTCATGCGACTGAACATCATGCAACTGGACTCAGGCGGATGAACATCTATGCGAATGGACATCCAGTCATGCGTATGGACCTCATGCGGATGGAACTAATGTGAATGAGCACCTATGCGACTGATCTAATGCGAATGAACTCATGCGACTAAGCACTTATGCGACTGAACCCTCAGTCGCATGACTCCCCATGCGACTGGACTACCAGTCGTGCGAATGAAACCTTAGTCGTGCGATTGAACCCTCAATCGTGCGAATGACTCCCAATCGCCTCTCAATCGGCCGTATGGCCTTCATTCGGTCGCATAGCCCTAGCTGATGCAGAATGGAGTTCATCCCGAACCCAGTCTGTCATTTTCGACCTCCAAACTCATCCAAACCCATTCTAAGCCTAAATCAACCATCCTAGACCTTAGGAATGCATACCACAACACCATACAAGCACACACAAGCCCGGAAACATACACGAAACGCATCACACACATCACACCCAAATGGGTCAAACACATACTCACACAAAAACGGGTTTTTGATGCTTTCCAGCCCCAAAATCAGTTGAAAACAAGTAAAAATAGGGTCCTAGAACTCACACAAACAAGCACAACAACAAGGGCTTCGATTTGGCTTGCTACACAACGAGTTTGGCCACCCGAATCACCCGAACCAACCCTTTTTCTCTTTTCTTCTTCTTTCTCTCTTCTCACCTCTATAGTGTGCTGATTATTTGAGTAGGGGGAGAGGGTAAGGACTGCCCTCTCCCTTATATACTCTCACTCGCCCGACTTTCTTTCGTTGGCGGGTTTGGCCCCTCGACTTTGGACTTTATTTCTTTTTCTTCCTTCGTCGGCTTCAAAATAATAAATAAGCGGGTGTTACACGTACGAGGTCCTAAGTTTTTAGGGTTGTCACAGATGCCGTGTATTAGTTGTTAGGACATGAGTGCATACAGTTATAAACAAGCAATATCACATGTAAACATGAGCTTCACAACTAAACCAACGACATACACACAGATCTTGTCGGAACATATTCACCCAAGGGTCCGTTCGTGGCCACTGTTAGTCCCAACTAGTATACTAACAAACAACGGTGGGGGTGGCAGCCCAATTAGTTGTGAATAAAGAACCACACAGCTAACTCATCAATGTACTAGATATTAACTTACTAACAGTAAACACAATAGTCCCAAAGATGTAAATAAGTTCACAGCATAAAAAGGGTTGAGCATATTTTTCCCCCTTAATGTTTGTAAATAATTGTAATAAAACGGGACCACGAAACTCACCTTGAAATGTGACGAAATAAAGCAAACAAAGGCTACTAAAGGCGCGAACAACAAACGATCAAACACCTATAATTAGTTGTAGTTTAGATCTTTAAACACGATCGATTAGAAAAGACGTATTCCGTGTATTACACGGATTATATGATTGCATTACGTACGATCAAACACCTATAATTAATGAATTGTAAAACAAGCTTTTGATATATTATATGATTGCATTACGTACGAGTGATAAAAGAACGATATCACATTTTAAACTTTTATTTTGATTTTTTTTGTTTTTTCAAAAATGATTGGTTTTTAAACAAATTATTTCAAAACAAACCGTTTTTAAAAAGTGTCATTTTTAATAATTTATTTGTTATAATTTCAAAATTTAATTACTTTTCTTTTCATAAGAATTTTATTTTTAAAAGCCACATGTTTTTTAATATATTTTGTTTTTTAAAAGTTTGAAATACTATTTGAAAATTTTCTTATTTTGTGAAAAATATTATTTCTTTACGAATTACATTTGTAGAAAGATCTCTTTCAAAAAATATTATATATGTAATATAAAAAGAATTAAATAATATTATTTGTATTTAATGTGATATTTTTTATAAGAGAGAAGTGGGAAAATACAATTTAGTAGCTCTAGAATTATAACAAGTGGCATATGAAACCTCTTTTATTAGTATTGATAGATGCATGATTTAGACTTTCATAAATGTTGACAAATACAATAGTGAACAACCGCAGCGAAGCGCGGAAACACTATCTAGTTCAATAAAAATGGCTATGTACGAAAAACTAGTTTCCGAGAACACACGAACAAACATATAATGTTATCACATTAATATCAACTCAATACACAATGCTTATTTATTTATTATTTTAATTTCATGATGCCCCTACAAACTTAAAAGATATTGTATATGTGCATCCAAAAAAAACATCATATATACTCTTAAAAGCTATCTAAAATATCAAATTTACCCATTGCGTTAACATTAATTTATTAAATGATCATTTTTACCTTTATTTTATTAAACTTAAAATGTTCATATTTACTCTTTTTTAATTTTAATTTTTTTTATTTTTACTCACATAAACAATAGTTTTCTCAGAATATTAAATGTATCCATTCATTAAAAGAAAATTATTTTTACCTACTTAATAATTTCTTTTATATATAGTTTCTATAATATCCGTGTATATTATATTCGTCCATTTATTCACTATAAATATTCGACATGTAAATACATAAATTAGTATAGAAAGGAATGTTTTATACTTCATGACTCTTGTGGGTGTATTCTTATACATTAGTAGTTGAAAACTCCATTTCTGGTTAAGTACTATATATAGAAATAAATGTAGAAGGGCTAAATATTGTAAGGATCTATTTTCATGTATGTTTCAAGTTAACCACACACTTAAATTTGAATATTAAAAACATTACATTTCTATACTGTATATAATCTTTATCATAATAGCGGAATTAAAAATGGCTTTACCCAATTCATTGTCTATCACCATCACATTCAGAAACTTTGACTAATCTCTACTATCATCAAAATGCTAGTTTCGAAATAGCCGATTAGCTTCAAATCCATACCGAGCCATCATTCATTATTCTTTTTCAAATCTGCCACGCTAATACCTGTACAAAAGTTAGTGTTATGAAGTGAGTTCTACTTTTTAGCTTCATCAAATTACTTTAACATATCAGTAATTAACATTTTTTACTTTAACTTTATTTTGTCACTAAGATTCACTTTAGCTTTGATTATCAGTTTAAACAATACTTTGAAAGTATTACATTTTATTCTTTCATTAACTCTACTTCATTTTAATCTTTATCTTTAAATTTGTACAAGTACAGAGCTACTCTAGCTGTTGCGCTAGCAATAAAGCGCTAAGCTCTTACCGATTGAACATACACAGGGTATAACTTATAGATTATTTGAGTGTTCAAACATATATAATTATGGGTTGTGTTATACAAACACTTTTTTTTGTTATTTAGACACTCTATTGTCTCTATCTATTTCCATGTATCTATATGTATGTATAGAGAGAGATAAAGATGATGAAATAAATAGGGTGTATCTATAACATACTCCATAATTATTAATACATCATATGTTAGTAGTTTTTTGTGGCTAATCCGTTGGCAACACAGTATGATGCATTGGTATTTCATCGCTAATCCTTTTATCTATACACCTTCCGTGATCAATTGAAAATCATATTGAACACAGTTATATTTCTGAGGGAACTTCACAAGTGGAATCTCATTAGTAATCATTCTCACCAACGGATTTGCGACTGAAGTGACCGCATGTGGTGTACGTAATAAGAACATTAGAGAAACTAAGTTTGACTTGTTAAAATCTAATAAATATCATTACGTTTGAAGAAAGTTCTCATGGGAAAATACTTAAATATGTCCAAACAAACAAAGGTGAAAAAGATATTGTAGCAATTATACATAATGATCCAAAAGTTTTAAGGTAGTGTGAAAGTCGAGAGTAGATTTCGTGTACTATAATTCAGTTAAGCAAGATTATAGTATGTATCATGTATTGCATGTGTACATTTGATCTCTGCACCAGAGTATAAACAAAAGCATGGTTCACTTATGTAGCTTTGATACTTTGGACCTCAAATAAAATCGTTCTTTTTGTTTTAATATAAGTTATGTTCGTCAACAAATGACTTATTTCATAAATGAAGTATACCTAAGATAATTTCGTTATAAATCTTAGGTTTTAATATTGTTGTTATCGTGGAAAATCAATCTGTCTTGAAATTTATCATTGGGAGAAGTAATGCTCTATAGAAGTTGTTAAAGCCTTCATTAACAATAATAAAATAAAATATACATGGTATCTCATTGTGATTCTTTACGTTTAGGTGCAATTAGTCGATTCCAACTAACGTGCCAACAATAATCTTTAAACTGAACTCAACTCAGTGGCCTGTCCGTGGGAGATAACGTACATAATAGCCTAAACAACACTTTTTTGTACTTTGAAATATTCACATATTACGTTTTAAATGATTTGGATACTATACGGTTACAATGTACGCTATTTATAGTCGATTTTGACTGGTGTGTTTTTACTAATATTAGAAACATCATGACGTTAAACATTTTCGACATATTGGAGTGGGCCCAAATGTGGAGGAGCAAACTATAGCTTTTTTTGAGTCCCAAGATCGCTTGTCAAATGAGGCTTCACTGAAATGGTCATAATCTGGGCTAGAAGTCTCCATTTTGGGTCCACGTTTTCACAAACCCCAGCAGGCGGTTTGGGTCATCGTTTCGGCCCAAAAACGGCTTATTTTATGAGTTATTTGTCTTATTTTTAGATTTTGTTGGATTTTACAATGGTCCAGGTTTTGGCCCATCTATGTTTTATGGCTCGTTCGACTTTTGTTTTGTTTCTTTATATGCATGTAAGAGATGGGTGAAATTATTATTGAAGTTTATAAAAAAAACATTTTGTTTTCTCTCTATCACAGTGTGTGTTAGTGTGAATTCCTGAATATCAGCATTTTTTGTGAATCAAAGATAGTTAGAAGAATTGTTCCTTGTATTCTCGTTGAATCAACATGTTCAATTGTTTATTCTTTTGCTTCCGCCTACATCACATATTTGTGATAGATTCCTTTCACTAGACAAATTATGAATCATTTTTATAGATCGATAGCATTTTTATGAGGTACTTTTTTTCCTTTTTTTCTTTCTTTTTTTTTTGAAGCTCCATAGTTTTCGCTGGGTTTTCATTATAAATAACTACTGGACAACTCGTCACAAATCAGACGTAGAAGGCTACTACGACGCGGCACTGTTGGGTGTCGAATCCAGCAAATAAAATATTATAATGTGAACCTACCGTCACACACACTAAGAATAGTATGAGCAGAAGTAGGGTTCGTGTCCTCAGGGATACTTGTCAATTATTTTATACCAAAAACATTTTAGCACAGTTACTTTAATTGATTATAGGCTAAGGAAGGTGGGGGTTTAACTAAAAACTAAAACTAAAAGTAAATTGCAAAAAGTAGAAAAAAATTCCAGTGAGCTGACACGGCCGTGTCAAAACTATTAATGAAATTCCACGCGGTCGTGTTAAGGTTCTGCTGAAAAAACGTAAATTGACATTTTTTTGTATTTTTTATTACGAAAAAGGGATTTACCAAAGACGTTAATTAAATTATGAAATTAATTCAAATATGAAGACTAACTCAAACACTAAGGTAATTTCTTGATTCGATTTGGCTTACGATCATTTACGATTACGGTGCAATGACAATTTTCAATTAATGATTTGTATTGATACTAGACATCACGCCGTTCGGATATCCCCTCTATCTAATATCCAATCAACCGCAGTTCGTTGATTGGAGCCAACCCGCTACTCTAAGCTCACACCGTTCGGATCTTAGCGTGCGGGTTGCAACGATAGAAGTATCGATTATAATTAAACACACACGCCGTTCGATATGCTTAACTAGATTGTGTGATTCTATAACGAGAATGAATTCATAGACAAACTCGAACCGTTAATTGTTCCTTATATCAAAAATCAAAACTTGATTAGGGTTTTGAATCTTGAAGAACTTTATTAGAAAAATTAATAAGTTGATAAGGTTTATTAACAATCTAATATATACCGGATTAGATCCGGGTTTAAGATCAAGAATCATACAAACAAACCACTAAAATAAAAACATCTCATAAATGCTTCAAATAAGTTCAAACCTAAATCATAGAAATTGAACCTTAATGTTGAAATCAAGATTGTTCTAACTGGACATAACGACTAGGTCAATCAAAACTAAAATAAAATAAAACTTACGAATTGAAAACCAACAAAAAGAACCTAAATTGCTATTGCTCCTTGTTGCTCCTTGAACTTAATTCTCCAAAATAATGTCTTCAAGATCCCCAAGATGCCCCCTTTAATCCTCATCAACTATTATATTTATAATAATGCATTGATTTTCAGATCCCTTTTTTAGGATTTTTAGTTTCTTTTATTTTATCAAGAAAAGTCAAATTATAATCATCACAAACAAGAATTCCCTACAAAATAGGAAATTTTCTGCATTTTTTTTAAATTCAAGATTCTTCTTAATAATATTTTCTTTAAGCTATTTTTTCTTTTCTTCCAATTACATAAACCTACAAAACCAATCAAAGCACACCAAAGTAGATTTCATCCCATAAAAACTACTATTATTTGAAATAAATAAAAAATACATGCAAGAAATGCAAAATAAATGCCAAAATGTACTCTAAAATTATAATAATTAACGTCTAAAAATATAACTAAAAAATCTTCCCAAGCTTAAACATTTTCTTGTCCTCAAGGAAGTTAAGAATATGAATAAACTAGGAAGTGAAAACAAGACATATAGTCATATAATTAGTATTTTGGCAATACCATTCTTAGCCCCGCGTAAGAAGTATGAGCATGAAATCATCTTATTATGCTAATTTTCAGTTGTCGTGGACAAATTGAGCTTTCAAGATTTTTATAAACAAATGTATCCAATTTGCAAGATATGATCCTCTAACCCTTAAGTTCCGGATTTATCGTTTCATATCAGTTAAGCCGTGTTAAATTAGTTATTTAAGTGTGCCAACACCTTTCTTCACACGGTGGAAACCTTCCTAACCTCAAGGGCTATAGAGAGCATGTGGTCAATTTTTCACCACACGAGATCACAAATGATTTTATTTGCCATTATTGCGGCTTATTTATCATATAACTAACTTCTTTTTTTTCTTTCTTTTTTTTTCTCTTTTTTTTATTTGGACTCGGCTCTCAACCTATTTTTGCTAGGTCTCAGTCTCCTTATGTGATCAGATCGGCATTAGGCACACATGGCTATTAGGTGTTTTATCTTTGTAAACCCAAGAACAAAGGGCACTAGCATAACGAAGCACATCTGTCTTTTTATTACTATCAACCTATTTGTACACACAACCTATGATTATCATAATAAAGGGTAATATCATTTTTCATGTTATTCTCAAAATCTTTCCCGAGGCTACGGAGGTGTTACCCTTTTTTTGACTAATGTAATGCATACCTATTATTACTATTGCCATGATTAACTAAATGCAAGGCAATCCTAATATTACCATAACTATGATGCAACCCTAAATGCAAAATGTAATATGTAATTGAATGATAAGTAAGAGGAATAAAATTAAAATTACCTCTCCCCAAGCTTTGAATTCAGTGTCGTTCTCGAGGCTTGGAGTAGAGAGTGGGATGGAATTTACTGAGGTGGCTGGTGTTGACAAGTGGCGGTGGAAAGAACGAAGGATTGATGTGGTTGTGAAGTCAAGGTCCGGAAGAAGCCAAGTAGCAATTCTGGTTAGAGATAGCTTTAAGCATTCTTTTTAACTCAGAAGGTTTACGCGGCCGTGTCTGTCTTATAAAGCAATCGTTACGCGGCCGTTTCACAATTCTGTATTTTTCCATTCCGGACGTGGCCGTTCCATTTTTATGAATAGTTTTCGACACGACTGTTTCAACCTTCTGTTTGACACAATACAAAACAAAAAAAATATCTTAATGTAAAATAAGATTTTAAAAAATAAAAATAAAAAGATAACGAAAATACGGGTTGACTCCCGCATAGCGTCTTTCTTTAACGTCTTTGGCTAGACTTAGGCTTCATCTCCTTCAATCTGGTGCATGTGGAATAAAAAGAAAAACTTTTTTATTAGTAATTGGTAATTTTATTTTTTGATCTTCATACCTTGTTTTCTTTTGTGGACTCATGAATATCAATACTTCCATCAACACCTTCCCAAGCTTGGACTTTTCCGTCATTTCTTCAGTCGTATCATTATCAAAACTTTTGTTGAACACTTGATCTTTGCAATAGTAAGGTGGTCTCTTATTTACCTCCGCGAATGCCTCCACGATTTCTTTATCTTCTCTTTCCTTTTTTGTGCTTCGTAATCGTGAGGGGAATGGAGGGCGATGAGTGATATTTACTTCACTTTCAACTGGTCCTAGCACTTTTTTCTTTTCTTTGTCTTGCTTTTCAAAAAACATTTCTTCCCCCTTATCCATTTTCACAACAGTAATTTCTTCTTCTTGTGTTGTACTTATCAAGGTAAGGGCACTAACATTGTGCTTTGGGTAATTCTCGGTTTGCACGGGTAATTTTCCTTGAGACTCTATCTTGCTTATCGAACTACCAAGTTGAGTCATTTGGCGCTACAAGTTTTTTATGTTAGCCTTTGTATCGTCTTGGAATGATTCGGTGATAGTGGCTAACCTTTTAACGATGTCTTCCAAGGATATTTCTGAGTTATCTACTTGTTTTTGTCGACTAGGCTGGTAATTGTGTTGATCTATTGTTTGGAACGAAGGTAGTGCTTGATATTGTGAAGGGCTTTGTTGGTAGCTTATATTAGAAGGATGTCCCCAATTCAGATTATATTGGGGATGTCGGCATTGTCTTGAGTTTTGTCCAAAATAGCTTTCCATTGTTTGTTATTGTTCCTTTTCCTCTCCCAATATGTGACACATATCTATACGGTGCCCAATTTGTAAACATACCTCTCAAGCTTGAAAAGATGATTCCACGGCTTTAGCCTTAGCAAGTTGCATCACTGCTTTTGTCAATTCAGCAAGTTTAGTTTTGATTTGAGGTGTGCTATCTTCTTTAACCCCATGTGATGTGTCGACATACCACTCTTCTGCTTGATCCCAATGCTTTGTGTCTTCTGCTATAGATATGATCAAGGCTCTAAGCTGACTTGGTGTGTTGTCAAATAAAGTTCCCCCACAAGAAGCATTTATCAAACGCCTCTCTAATGGTGCAAGCCCTTCACAAAAGTATTGAAGCAGTTGGTGTTCGGATAAACCATGTTGTGGGCATCTAGCACATAACTTCTAAAATCTCTCCCAGTAAGTGTGTAAAGCCTCATTTTTTGATTGTTTGATCGTGATAATCTCTTTACGTAGCAGGGAAGCTTTCAATTCTAAAAAAATACTCATTTAAGAATAATTTTGCAAGATCATTCCAAGTGGATACCGACCCTGGTGGTAGGTAATCAAGCCATTCTTTGTCGAGTCTTGCAAAGCAAAGGGGAATGCCCTTAGCTTGATTTAATCTTAAGTAATATTATGTGGTTTCATTCCGGAACACACAACATGAAATTCCTTTAAGAACTTGTAAGGATCCTCATTATCTAGACCTCGGAAGAGAGGCAATAAATGAATGAGTCCAGATTTAAGCTTAAAGTTCTCCATAGCAGGATAATTGATGCAAAGTGGTTGTAGGATGACATCACGAGTCGCCGACTTCCTAAGTGTTTGTTCAGCTGTCATGGTGTTTATAAAAATGTGTACCTATACTTAAAGATCTTGAAATAAAACGGTTAGAATCGCCGTATCCCCGGCAACGGCGCCAATTTGTTGGGTGTCGAATCTATCAAATAAAATATTATAATGTGAACCTAACGTCACACACACTAAGAATAGTATGAGCGGAAGTAGGGTTCGTGTCCTCAGGGATACGTGTCAATTATTTTATACCAAAAACGTTTTAGCACAGTTACTTTGATTGTTATAGGCTAAGGAAGGTGGGGGTTTAACTAAAAACTAAAACTAAAAATAAATTGCAAAAAGTAGAAAAAAATTTCAGTGAGCTGACACAGCCGTGTCAAAACTATTAATGAAATTCCACACGGTCGTGTTAAGGTTCTGCTGGAAAAACGTAAATTGACATTTATTTGTATTTTTTTATTACGAAAAAGGGATTACTAAAGACGTTAATTAAATTATGAAATTAATCAAATATGAAGACTAACTCCAACACTAAGGTAATTTCTTGATTCGATTTGGCTAACGATCATTAAAGAATACGGTGCAATGACAATTTTCAATTAATGATTTGTATCGATACTAGACATCACGCCGTTCGGATATCCCCTCTATTTAATGTCCAATCAATCGTAGTTCGTTGATTGGAGCGAACCCGCTACTCTAAGCTCACGCCGTTCGGATCTTAGCGTGCGGGTTGCAACGATAGAAGTATCGATTATAATTAAACACACACGCCGTTCGGTATGCTTAACTAGATTGTGTGATTCTATAACGAGAATGAATTCATAGACAAACTCAAACCGTTAATTGTTCCTTATATCAAAAATCAAAACTTGATTAGGGTTTTAAATCTTAAAGAACTTTATTAGAAAAATTAATAAGTTGATAAGGTTTATTAACAATCTAATATATACCGGAATAGATCCGGGTTTAAGATCAAGAATCAAACAAACAAACCACTAAAATAAAAACATCTCATAAATGCTTCACATAAGTTCAAACCTAAATCATAGAAATTAAATCTTAATGTTGAAATCAAGATTGTTCTAACAGGACATAACGACTAGATCAATCAAAACTACAATAAAATAAAACATACGAATTGAAAACCAACAAAAAGAACCTAAATTGCTATTGCTCATTGTTGCTCCTTGAACTTGATTCTCCAAAATAATGTCTTCAAGATCCCCCAAGATGCCCCCTTTAATCCTCATCAATTATTATATTTATAATCATGCATTGATTTCCAGATCCCCTTTTTTAAGATTTTTAGTTTCTTTTATTTTATCCAGGAAAATCAAATGATAATCATCACAAACAAGAATTCCTTCAAAATAGGAAATTTTCTGCATTTTTTTAAATTCAAGATTCTTCTTAATAATATTTTCTTTAAGCTATTTTTTCTTCTCTTCCAATTACATAAACCTACAAAACCAATCAAAACACACCAAAGTAGATTCCATCCCATAAAAACCACTATTATTTGAAATAAATAAAAAATGCATGCAAGAAATGCAAAATAAATGCCAAAATGTACTCTAAAATTATAATAATTAACGTCTAAAAATATAACTAACAGGCACCCGCTACCAATACATTACGTCAGATTCTTAGCCGCAAGTAAATTTGTGACGGATTTTGAAGAAATATAGTAAAAGGTGTTTTGCAATGCATCCACGGAAAATTGCATTATTCATTAGAAATTTGTTGTTGGTGACAGTGTAAGTTTCTTATAGTGTTTATTTAATGTTTTTTAAATTAATACTAATACCATATATATCATCCTTTGAACGTTACAATTGTAGTTATAGAACTGATTTGAGATGCAACATGCATGTTTTGATTAATTTTTGTCTTTGGGAGGTAGCTGGTAAACAAAATAAAATTTTCGATTGAAATACTATACGTCAACTTACAATCGGTTTCTTATTTATCCCAAAACTGCTTATAGGTGCACACACATACGCATTCAAGATTAAAGAAATATCAATATCAAACAACTATGTTGACTAAAGATATATATTTTTTCTTCATTTCATAATTATTCCATAATAATATCAATTATGTTTATAGAGTACAACAACTTTTCACCCTATGTTTACAAAGATTTCTGCATGTGTCTGGATCAAGATTGCACTTGGTGGGATCATCGCAACAACAATAACGATTAACTTTCATGTTAAAAACACAATGTGGAGAACAATCTTTTGGTGGTGGAACAGTATATGCTCTGATTTCATCTTGTTCGTGTTTTCCACCTATATATCCAAAATGATAGCAATAATTTGGACGTTCATTTAACAAAAATATGAGAGATAAATGATTAGATGACGATTGATGAGAACTTACATCGATGACATAACAATAACAAAAAGCTCAAGCTAAAGACTATCATATGTGGTTCCACAATCCTTATCAACGTATCACGTACCATTGAGATTGTATTACTCCAATTAAATATAATACGAGTGAAGAACGTTTGTGCGTCTTATTATGATGGAGATCTATATATATGCACTTTTGGAAAGCATCACCTATAAATGTTTATAAGTAAAACGTATGTGTCTGTACCTACACACAAATAGTACCAACTTAGAATAAACAAAGCTATACAAATAGACATACAGGTACCAATTATATACGTAGACTATATTATAATAGATTTGACGAAGATGAGATTGCCTCGTTATATTAATTTTTAAGATTTTAGAGTAAAAGTTGTTTTATCAAATCTACTAAGTACCATAATTATCATTTAAATAAATAAAGATTAGAAGATTACAATTGTTGACTTTTAAGACAATTTCAATAACAATTTTTAACTACCATAACTTTTTCATACGCTATCTGAAAACGAGCATTTTATTATTTGTAATTGGAGTATGGTATTGCTAATTTTATAACTTTCTAGTATATATTAGTAATTAAATGCAAGTCTAAGTTCAATGATCAAATTTCGGTTGTTTATTTTACACACCTGATATTGTATACATATTATACTAACTATTTTTGTAATATTCTGTAACCTCTACTTATGTTTTTTTTTATATTTACATTCTAGAAAAAATATTTGAATTCACAAGTTATACAAAAAAAATCACGATAAAGAATTTTTCATAAAAAATCATAACATTTTTGTTGCTACAAAAAAATGGTGTAAAAACGAATAAATCACTAATGACAAGTTCACAATAAATTTGAAACAAGATATATTTCGTAAGAAATTCTTAAACTGATCATGTACTTCTGGCGATATGAGTTACTTGTCACAAATTTTTGATGTGTTTGAACCGTTAACAATATCTTACGTCAAACTTAGTGTCTTGTAACAATTTAATATTTTTAGGTTACAATTTTTTAATAGCATACAAAATTAATATTTTTTTATTAATTTTATAAAATCTTAGAAGTTTAATAATAATTATTATTAAATTTCGTATTATTCTTCAAATTTAATAACATGATGATATTTTTAAGTTTTTGTAATATCATATTTAATCTATTAGTATTTTCAATATTCAAAAGTCATTTCAATAAAATAAGTTACATATAAATAATTAAATTTAATTACATGAAAGGTCTTTGCGCTTATACCTAATTTCACATTTGGTCCCTAGGTTTAGAAATTACAAGATCAGTCTAAATGTATATCAAAATATAACAAGAAAGGTCAAAACATTATTGGATGTTAATTTTTTTTGTTAAACTACTTATAAAATTGACAAAAAATGTCCTTTTAAGTTAAAAAGAGAAAGATAGAGAGGGACTGCGGGATGAAGGGAGATAGAGAGAAGTGGTGGGGATCGACGGTGGTGGTGCTTGTGAGATGGTGGTGGTGGATCGAAGGTGGTGATGCTCATGTGGTGGTGGTGCTCGTAGGTAGTAATGGTGGATCATAGGTGGTGGTGCATGTGTAGTGATGGTGGTGGATCAGAAGGTGGTGGGGTTTGTATGGTGGTGGTAGTAATGGTGGATTGGGAGGTAGTTGTGGTGGTGGATCAAAAGGTGGTGGATTAAAGGTGGTGGTGGTGCTTATATAGAGGTGAGAGAAAGCAACCATGATGGTTGGTGCGGTCGCAGGAGGTAAAAACTTATGATCGTGACAGATCGGTGACGATGGTGGAGGACTAGTTGGATTAATAGAGAGGTGGTGTAAGGCCCCAAACATGAAGCCCTCACAGTTTGTCACACCCCCGCTTATTACGAAAACACGAGAATGTAACAAACGAGATCATCATTGCACACCGTTACTTAACAGAGAAGCATTAAATGAGATTGGTCAACGTGTTATGACGTCACCCGGACACAATGATGGAGCTAAAACAATGAAGGCACGAAAACATTACGAAGCAAGAACATGAAACTTTGGGGAGAGAACTTTTGTAATTAATATACAATTTGATTTAAAGCTTTTCGTGTAACACTTATAATATTTCATATTTTGTAAAGTTTGAAAGCAATGAGTAATCAGTGAGGAAAAAGTTTATTTTACATGATTATGCATTAGCTTAACCTGTGTGATTGTGTTTACCATTTCAATCATCATAGATTCTTCGTTTGATGAATTAAGATCAATCTTATTGTAATCTTTTCAAGGAGATTCCTAGATTATATAATTCGTATAAGAGTTTGGTGCTCTCGATCGATTTGGTGACACTTTTGAGCTTGATTTGACGAATTTTACAAGGATTTAGTGCTTGTTTTAGTGAATCGTTGGTATTTGATTAAGTTGTGATTTAGTCAGAGCTGTTGTTTGTGAAGAAAAGGATCGGTTAAGTTGGTTTGAAGTATTTGGACTAAAATTTAGAACAAGTTAATTGATTTAGAGACAAATAGGACGTTAGTTGAACTCAATTAACATCATCTAGACTCTAAATAGGTTTCTAGGTTAACTCACTTGATTTTTGGTCAAATTGGATTTGTTTTTGCATTCAAAAACTTTAACCAAATGATGAACTGGTGCGAAACTTGGAGTTTTTGCCTGAAGACTAGTTGTTATCGCATTTGGTGGTTACTGTGTGAAGTTCTCAATTACTTTTTGAAAGTTCCCGCTAATTTGTTTACAATGATCTTTACTTTGTTTATTTATGCATAGCTGGTTTTGTATTTTGTAGGAGTGTGGAAGTAATGTTACTATGTATTTATTTTGTAGAAAGAGCAATAATGATTGGACCTATGCATTATGATAAGTGTTTTTTTTTTTGTCTAGAATCTTCTTTCTTTGTTCTTCACTCCTTTATTTGATATAAACAACGTTCTGCATTATGATAAGTGTTATTTTGTTTGTCTATAATCTTCTTTCTTTGTTGTTCACTTCTTTATTTGTTTGATATGACCAACGTTCTTTCTAGATTTCTATAACAAAAGAATTATATTTTGTTTGTAGGACAGTTGCCCTGATTCACTTTAATTCTTATGGCCTTCTAACAAAAGCATTGTATTTTGTTTGTAAGACTATTGCCATATGTCCATAAATGGTTTTGCTTTGATTCTTATGGACTTTTCTTTTCTTTCCTTTATTATTGGTTTTATTCTTTACTATTGGCATGAAAAAAACTCTTACTTTCTTGTTGATAGGTTTGCATAACTTATGCTTCTTTTGGATGGTTCTTATCTTTAGTTTGTTTCCTTTTTTTTAATCCCTTGGGATTGCTTATGGAAAGTGAATAACAAGTGCATCATATGACCTTTTTTTAATTCTTTTTATCGAAAGTTCTTCTAACTAAAAAAAGTTTCTTTATGGTATCACTTGTTCACTATCTTCTATGGTCATATGTTTTTTTTCTCTTTTGGCTTGATTGCCTAAGAGGTTATACTATTGACTGACTAGTGACCACAAACTCGGTGTAAATGAAGATGATTCGATTGTTGTGATACTCATTTGTTAAGCCTCCTCTTATTCTCCTGCTTATCTGATGTGGGCCCAAGTGTGGATGAGCAAGCTTTAGTCTTTTTGGAGGCCCAAGATCGCTTATCAAAAGGGGTTTCACTGAAATGGTCATAACTTAGGCTAGAAGTCTCCGGTTTGGGTCATCGTTTCGGCCCAAAAACTGCTTATTTTATGAGTTATTTATATTTTTGTCTTATTTTTACCTTTTGTTGGACTTTACATTTGGCCTAGTTTTTAGTCCGTTTATGTTTTGTGGCCCATTCGACTTTGGTTTTCTTTCTTTATATGTTTGTAAGAGATTGGTGAATGATCATTGAAGTTTATGAAAAATTCTGTTTTTCTCTCTATCACTGTGTGTGTTAGTGTAAACCCTGATTATCAGTATTCTTTGTGAATCAACGATAGTTAGAAGGATTGTTCCTGGTATTCTCGTTGAATCAACAGGTTTCAATTATCTATCTTTCTGTTTCCGACTGCATCATTATCTGATATCTTCTTTTCTCTTGTGTATGGTGCATAACGAAATTAGCAATTTTTTTGTGTGTAGATTAACATGACACTGAACAAGGTAGCCGAATCACTATCTACTGGTCTTTATGTTAATCGTATGATCATTTACGTTACCATATTTGTTTTACTATCTCTTGGTCATCATGATAAACTTGGAGAAGAAGCATGGTGTTAATGTTATTATAGATTCTTTTTGCAGAATTAGCAACAGCTGACTTGGCCTATGTCTTACGCATTCGTATCATTTTGGTGTCCTAAAACCTCTTTTTTTATTCTCATTCCATGTGACCAACTTTCTTTTTTATGTTGATAAAGAGAACTTTTATTTTGTTTGTAGGTTTTTTGGTGTCCAATCATCAATGATCATCACTGTTTTTCTTTGAATCTTATCGAATTTGTTTGCATATTTGTGTTTCCATTTTATCATAATTCAAGTATTTGAATTTGGTTAGTGCCGGCAGGTCTAGTAAACTTGGGTCTCACTTGACCTTTCTACCTAATGCGTCTAAAGTTGGTCACTAAACATAATAGATTAAGTTTGTACTAAAGATTAAATAAATACAAATGAGTCATGTAAATTGAACAAACACGAGAAAGCATGTCTAGACAACCACTGCATGTCTATACTATTTGCATTTGACTCTTTTGGTTTTCTTGTGCCTGAGGCTGCAAAACTATTTAGTCGAGTTCAACGGATTATGCATAGTAATGTTACCATCACAAGACCTATAAATATAGTTTTTAAAAGACTTATCTTTGTTATTTAAAAATCGCTAGCGACACCGTTTGTTGCGTGTTTGCCTTCAATTACGATGTAAATTGACTTATATATGTATATAACTTTTTTTAAAACATGGTGAAACCGGTTGTGTTTAAGTGTGCGTTTAGTGAGTTAAGATTTTTTCAACGGTTATTTTAAAGTTCAATGTGTGTTCAGATTTCAATACTGCCTCCATGGTTGTAATATATGCCAAATTTTCAAATTTTTTTAGATTAGCAATTACCACCACCCAATGTGACATGTGGCGCATGATGATGATATATTTTCAGTTTTTGCTAACGTATATCTTAACCTAAGATATATTTTCCTTTATTAATATAACTAGAGTTTGCACCCCCATGCGCGTTGCATATCATAGGGATGAGGTAAACCGAGACTCGGACAAACGCGTATACTTCGAATATAATGTTTCCCTCATCACATTCACAACATAATAGCTTTACCGAACAACATTACATCACGTCTCGAATCCAAAATGTAATTAGAGAAAAATCAAATTGTATGTTAATTAAACAACTGAGTAAAACATTAAAAGTAAAACTCGCTCCTAAAACCCAACATCATCCAAGTGTGACAATAAAAGTGTCATTGCTTTAAATCTCAAAAGGAGAGGTAATTGGAAGTTATACCTTCTAAATTATTTTATAATGTGTATTCAAATAACATATAACCATATCTACACAAATCTAGAACTCAACATAAAAATAACATATTAAATTTTGAAACCACTATCCAAAAATAACCATCAATACACATATGTGACAGTAAAGAATCTAACATTATTCAAGTGTGATAGCAACTAAATACATTAGTTTATTAGAAATAATTAATCAATTATAAAGGCACAGTAACAAACTCGTAGAATGCTAAAACAACCTAAATCTTCGAATCAACTAAATATGAATAAAAGAACTATTAGTTACCCATTAACATTCTCTTCAGCGTAATACTCGGCAGCCAACACTTATTGACGTCTAATCTCATCATCAAATAAGACAATCAAATTGGAACATCAACCTTAAACAAAAAAAAACATTTAGCCTTTGTGTTTGCGGTATAAAACCGAGTTGTAAATCACCTGTATAAAGGATTTGAACTTAAAGTATTCCACATATAGGGCCCCTCCTTTACAGCAACTAATTGTTATTTATTACTCAAATATCCACCGTCCAGATGTAAGGCCCCATACCCGGGACGCTTACAGTTGGTCATTCATCGCACATAAAACATATAATTACATTGCATTAAGAAAACATTGCAGCGGAAACATTCAAAAATGACATCACGTTTCATTATAATTACTTTTGCCAAATAATACATCATTATCCGGTTACAAAATTCATGTTTGCATTACATCACAAAAGCTATATAATTGGATGCCATCCCAAAAGAGCCGAGTAGCCTCGCCGTGCCATCCTCAGCAATCATTTACCTGCCAACTGGAAAATGTAATAAAAGTCAGCGTTGCTGAGTGAGTTCTAGTTTTATAACATAAATATACTTTACTTTCATAGAAAACCATTCCTTTATCATGCGATCATTCAACATACGTATACACAGATATGTCATTATTATCTTTCATCTCAATCATTATCTTCCATTCTTTTCATTCATTCTTTCTTCCGAGTCTTTTGCGACAACATAGTCGCTCACCTCAATGGCAATCTCAATGATTGCACGCTATCCGAGTCTTTTGCACCCCTAGGGTTGCTCACCTCAATTGCCCATCACGATAGCAAGCTATCCGAGTCTTTTGCAACAACAAGGTTGCTCACCCCAAGGCAACATCACGATAGCACTTTACTCGAGTCTTTTGCAACAACAAGTTTGCTCACCTCATAGGCAATCTAAATGATTGCACTTCATCCGAGTCTTTTGCAACACAAAGTCGCTCACCCCAATATATATGCTTGCAAGTCTTTCTTTCATTCATTCATCATTCATTAATGCATGCATTCTTACTTCATGTTCCTCTTTCATTATCTTTCGCTTTACATTACGTAATACTTCATTCATTCATTCATTCATTCATTAGCATGACATGTAAAGCCACAAGAAAGATAAACATACATCATAATAAGGAACATATCATACACATTCATCATCATCATACAGGGCAACATCATACATTCATAATATGCATAAACATGCAACATCATCATCATCATGCTCTACATGCTCTCTAAGGCCATAACCATCCTTTTACATGCTCTTACGGGTTACTTTACGTCAAAACTTACATCTGCACCTTTCCCCGAAGGCCAGAAGTCAAACTACACATTCCTTCGAGTGCAACAGCCCTATTCGGGCGTATGAACACCCTTCAGTCGCATGGCCTCCATGCGACTGAACATCATGCGACTGGACTCATGCGGATGGTCATCTATGCGAATGAACATTCAATCGTGCGTATGGACCTTGTGCGAATGGGATTACTGCGAATGGGCACCTATGCGACTGACCTCATGCGAATGGACTCATGCGACTAAACATCTATGCGACTGAACCCTCAGTCGTGCAATTCCCATGCGACTGGACTCCCAGTCGTGCGACTGAAACCTTAGTCGTGCGATTGAACCCTCAATCGTGCGAATGAATCCCAATCGTGCGAATGACCCTCAATCGCCCTCATTCGGCCGTATGGCCTTCATTCGGTCGCCTAGCCCTAGCTGATGCAGAATGGAGTTCATCCCGAACCCAATCTGCCATTTTCGGCCTCCAAGCTCATCCAAACCCATTCTAAGCCTAAATTAACCCTCCTGGACCTTAGGAATGCATACCATAACACCATACAAGCACACACAAGCCCGAAATCATACTCTAAACGCATCATACACATCACACCCAAATGGGTCAAACACATACACACACAAAAACGGGTTTTGAACATTTTCCAGCCCCAAAATCAGTTGAAAACAAGTAAAAGTGGGGTCCTAGAACTCACACAATCGAGCACAAAGACAAGAGCTTCGATTTGGCTTGCCACTCGACGGATTTGGACACACGAAACACCCATTTTTCCTCTTTTTTTCTCCTCTTTTCCCTCTTCTCTTCCTTGTGAGCTGAAAATTTAGTGTGTGTGGGGAGAGTGGGCTGCCCTCTCCCTACACATACCACCACATTTCCCAACTTTTCTTTGTTGGCGAGTTTGGTCCCTCGACTTTGGACTTTATTTCTTTTCTTTCTTCGCCGGTTTCAAAATAATAAATTTCCGGGTGTTACACCAGATCAAGCAAAGCGAACTATGTCACAGGTGCAAATGAAGAACGAACGAAGTTGGTGGGAATATCTAAGAAAACCATACAGAGCCTTAAATCAGCAACGGCGGCAGACGATAGGCTTTGGGATGTGGCTATAGCGGCGGCGAGTGGCGATGGGCGGAGGCGTGTGCATCCTAAAACACCAGGAAAGAGGTTCGTCTGCATGGCATCAAATGAAGCTGTCACATCCCGGCGGAAGCGTGAAATGCTTAGGGTGTGACTTGTTTGCTCAGAACTCATTGATTTACAATTACTACAACATATCACATAAATATATATATATTCATGGTGAGTCATATTAAATATATATAATATCACATAACATAACCAGATTAATAATAAAGGAGTTGAAATTACATCAGTTCATCATAGTCAAAATTTGAACTAACATAACCCTATTACATTAAAAGCCTAACAGTAACATCTTCAGAGACGATGGAAGTGAGCATCCACCGAGACACTGAGATCATACAAGTTCACTGTCAGGTTTACACAAACTTTCCCCACAACCTCTCCCCAGCCATTATAAACATCAAAGGAGAACATTAAGCTGTTAGTCATGGTGAATTCCTGAAAAAACATACTCAAAACAGTCAATATAAAGTTGGTGAGCTTCATAAATTTATCATATAATATAGATGCATTATATACAACCAAACCTTACATAACAACCAGATCATTTATATCTGTCATAACAAATTTCATAAATCAGATAATATAGCATCACAATACTCATCTTATTGGTGCAGGAAATATTTTTCCTAAGTAGAGCTACCAATATTATCTAACGGTTCCACATCCGAATTAATGGTTGTAACATAAATCTCAGAAAATAATGCATCAAATAGTATGCTTTTTCCCCAAAACTTTTACAAAACAAAATAGGCCATGAAACTCACCTTTACTCCAAATGGTAACCTATACAAGAAAAATATTTATAATTCAGAAAAAGTATATTTCTTTAACATTTTTAGTACCTCAGATTGAAGAATTTATTTTATAAGTCAGGTCTTAGTATAAATTCCAAAATTTTTACAGTAGATGTATCTTAGTGTTAGGTAAAATATACTAAAATTTCATATTCAAATTATTTTCAGGCTAATTTTTATTATTTTTACATTATTCACATAATTCTTTAGAAATACCTTTGGGCCTCTAAAATTAGTCAAATTTTGTCAGATTAATAATTATAATTCGTAAGGTTTTTTAAAATTTTCTCATGCTCTAAATTATAGCAGAGCTATTTTTATAATTTTTTTCTTATTTACCCTTATTTCGCTAAAAATACCAGATCATATCCAAAAATTCTAATTTTTACACAAACTGCTCCATTTTTATTCTTATATTTTCTATAAATTTTCCATAATTTATTTCATACTTTAAGTATTTTTCCCGATTTTTGGTTAACAGAATAGTTAAAAATTAATATTTCAGAAAATATTTTGAGTTAGGTCACGAAGTTTTTCCAGTGGATTTTATAATTCTTAATAGTCATTACATAATTTTTCTATACCTTTACTAGGATCAGTTCTTTTAATATAATTTTTCTCTTTTTATCTTTAATTATTGCAGATAAATTAATTAATTAATAGGAATGGTAGCAAATTTTGCAGAGTTCTATTCCCTAATATTCTAAGTATATTTTTAATATTTGTTCCCACAATCATAGTTATTTTATATGCAGAATCAATTTAACAAACTATGACTAGATTTTTAACCCTTTTGTTGATAATTTCTTGCTATAAATTTCATTTTTAAGGTTTGTTTTACTTATTTAAGATTTTTAAAATCTTTCTTTTTGTCTGAAAAATAAGTTTGATTTTTATATGTTTTATAAAAACCTTTAATGTTTAATCAAAAGGGTTAATCACATGTGTTTGTTTTAACATATGTTTGATTTTCATAACTTTAATCTAGTAGGGTTTTAGGGGTTAAAACCTTGATTTTGACAGAAGGAGAGTATGAGAAGAAGGTGAGGATGGTCTAAGCTTGCTTGGTTTTGGTGTTCTTGATAATCTTTCGGGAGGTGATGCTTCCACGAGGCTTGGATGTTGCTGCCTTGTATCCGAGAGTGTGTGACCGAGTGAAGTTAAGGATGGTATTTGGTTGGAGAGGTGGCGACCGAGAGGATTGTGATGGTGACTTGTTGGCTTACGGTGGTGATGTTGGAAGGTGGTAACCGAGAGACACAAATGGAGGGGATGGTGTTAGCCTAGAGACAAGATAATAGAGATGGTGGTGATGGATTTCGGGGTGGTGGTGGTCGGTAATGGCCTTCGGCCGGGTGGGGGTATTAAGTGAATGTTTGTAATGATGAAGCTAGGCTATAGGTTAGTGAGGTGGTGAGGTTTAGGTTTGCTTAGTCACCTCTTAGGCATAGGTGGCGGGTTATAGATGTTGTTGGGTGTTCTTTGGTGAGGCTAGGTGTCGACTCAAGAGCCTCTTGAGTCACCGGTTTCATAATGATTATGTTAACTATTGTTTAGGGGTTAATCTTAGTTGTTTAGGTTGGGTCTTTGATGTCTTAGTTAGGATTTTATGGTTTACTTAGTTTTGTTTTGATGCCAAGTTCTCTATATGTTATCTTGTATTTGTGATGTTTGTTTGAGTTGTGTTTTGGTTTTGTTTGATGTTGTGTAGTTGATGTATTTTGATTATATAGCATTTGGTATCATAAAGTTATGAATATAGATACATGCATACGTGACCTCATGAGTTTGCATGTAAGCATGCAATGAACAATATTTGTATTCACATGGTGTGTAAATGTTTCTTAGCAAGAGATGGTATATGTACACGTAAAAGGGTATGCATGCGCCCATGCATACGTATACATATATATATGTGAGCAACATACTTATGTAAATAAAATAAAAGCATGCATACGTACATGTATGTAGAGAAAATATATATGTATTACCCTAGGTGTGGCTTAGAATGTTTAAATGAACTTAGTGTATAGAATTTCTTAATCTAGGGTTGTCACATTCTCCCCCCGTAAAAATAATTTCGTCCCGAAATTTATTTGGATAGTAATGAACTTATCTGACCATTGCCTTAAAATAGGTGGGGGTATTTTCTTCTGATTTCATCTTCCCTTTCCCATGTATACTCTGGTCCTCTCTTAGCGTTCCACTGAACTTTCACTATGGGGATCTTGCTTCTTCTTAGCTTTTTAACTTCTTTATCTAATATGGCTATGGGTACCTCTGTAAAATGAAGCTTCTCGTCTATCTTTATTTCTTGAACTGGAACTTTTAATGTTTCATCTGTTAAACATTTCTTCAGATTGGACACATGGAACGTGTTGTGTATTTTACTTAATTCTTCGGGTAAATCTAGCTTATACGCAACAGGACCAATTTTGTCAATAACTTCAAATGGTCCAATATATCTTGGGTTCAACTTATTTCTCTTTTCAAATCGAAAGATTCCCTTGGTGGGTGATATTTTTAGATAGACCTTATCTCCAATTTGAAATTCTAACGGCTTTCTTCTTTTATCTGCATAACTTTTCTGCCGATCCCGTGCTGTCTTTAATCTATTCTTGATTTCTTTAATCTTGTCAGACGTCTCTTGAATTAAATCAGGACCTATAAGTTGTCTATCTCCTATTTCATTCCAACATAAGGGCGATCTGCATTTTCTTCCATACAAAGCTTCAAACGGGGCGGTTTTAATGCTAGAATGATAGCTATTATTATAAGAAAATTCTATCAAAGGTAGATGCATATCCCAGTTGCCACCAAAGTCTAATGCACAAGCACGTAACATATCTTCTAGTGTTTGTATTGTCCTTTCACTCTGTCCATCTGTTTGTGGGTGGAAGGCTGTGCTAAGATTTATTTGGGTTCCTAAAGCTTTTTGTAAGGTCTGCCAAAACCTCGATATAAATCTATTGTCCCTATCAGATATAATGGAGATTGGTATTCCATGTCTGGATACGATTTCTCGTATGTAGATTCTTGCCAATTTCTCTATTTTGTAATCTTCCCTGATTGGCAGGAAGTGTGCTGATTTGGTCAACCTATCTACTATAACCCAAATTGTGTCATAGCCACTTGAGGTCCTTGGTAACTTGGTTACAAAATCCATAGTAATTTGATCCCATTTCCATTCTTGAATTTCAGGTTGTTGTAGATATCCCGAAGGTTTCTGATGTTCTGCTTTAACTTTTGAACACGTATTGCATTTCTCTACAAACTCCCCAACTGATTTCTTCATACCAGGCCACCAATAATGATTTTTCAAATCCTTATACATTTTGTTATTTCCTGGATGTACGGAGTATTTTGACTTATGTGCTTCCTGTAATATAATCTTTCTAAGTATGGTATCATCAGGTATCCAAGTCCTTCCTTTAAATCTTAGAATTCCATGTGTGTCTGCCTGTAAATCCTTTTCCTGTCCTTTTATTTCTATTTTACTTTTCTGTTGGGCTTCCCATATTTGTCTTAACAGATCTGCTTGTAGTTCCATTCTCATGGCTCGTACTCGTAACGGTTTAACCCTATCTTTTCTACTTAAAGCATCTGCAACTACATTTGCTTTACCTGGATGATATTTGATTTCACAATCATAATCACTCAGTAGTTCTATCCATCTTCTTTGTCTCATGTTCAGCATTTTCTGCTCAGCTGTAAACTCTTATGATCCGTATATATTGTACATTTTGTCCCATACAGGTAATGTCTCCAAATCTTAAGTGCAAAGATTACTGCTCCTAATTCCAAATCATGAGTAGTGTAGTTTTTCTCACTTCCCCTAAGTTGTCTAGAGGCATATGCGATGACTCTACTTCGTTGCATTAATACACATCCAAATCCTTGACGAGACGCATCACAATATACTACAAAATCATCAGTCCCTTCTGGTAATGACAAAATAGGTGCACTACATAACTTACTTTTCAAAAGTTCGAATGCATTCTTTTGTTTTTCTCCCCAGACATATGGCTTGTCTTTTTGAGTTAGTTCAGTCAAGGGCTGAGCTATCCTTGAGAAATTTTTTATGAATCTTCTATAATATCCTGCTAATCCTAAAAATTGACGTACTTCTGTTGGTGTCTTGGGATTCTCCCATTTCTTAACAGCTTCTATTTTTGCTGGATCTACCTGTATTCCTTCTTGATTGACTATGTGTCCTAGGAATTGCACTTTTCTTTTCCAAAATTCACATTTTGAGAATTTTGCGTATAGTTTTTCTTTTCTTAACAACTCCAAGGTCAATCTTAAGTGTTGCTCATGATCCTCCTTATTCTTAGAATAGATTAAAATGTCGTCTATAAAGACTATGACAAACTTATCTAAATAGGGTTTACATATCCTATTCATCAAATCCATGAATATGGCGGGAGCATTGGTTAATCCACATGGCATTACCAGGAATTCATAATGTCCATACCTTGTTCTGAATGCTGTCTTGGGTATATCTTCATCCTGTATTCTTAGCTGATGATATCCTGATCTCAAGTCTATTTTTGAAAAGTAACTAGATCCTTGTAATTGATCAAATAGGTCGTCTATTCTAGGTAAGGGATATATATTCTTTATGGTTACTTTATTGAGTTCCCTATAGTCTATGCACATTCTAAATGTTCCATCCTTTTTCTTAACAAATAAAACTGGTGCTCCCCAGGGTGATACACTAGGTCGTATAAATCCTTTATCCAAAAGTTCCTGAAGTTGGCTCATTAATTCCTTCATTTCAGTAGGTGCTAAACGGTAGGGTGCCTTAGCAATAGGGGTTGTTCCTGGCATCAATTCAATTTTGAATTCTACTTGACGTGGGGGTGGTAATCCAGGTAATTCATCAGGGAATACATCTGAATATTCATTGAAAATTGGAACATCCTTCAGGTTTACTTTGTCTATCTTAGTGTCAACAATGTGAGTCAAATAAGCCAAACATTTCTTCCTTAGGCATTTTTGTGCATTTTTACAAGAAATTATTTTTATGGTGCCCCTAGGTTTTTCACCATATATGCACAGTGTTCTATTCTCCTTAACTAAAGGGATTTTGATCATCTTCTTACCACATATTATTTCAGCTTGATTCTTACTTAACCAATCCATTCCTACAACAATATCAAATCCTCCTAAATCAATAGGGATCAAATCTATATTGAAATAGTTTTCATCTAAATTCATGGTACAATTAGGAATGATTTCATAAGCTTCGATTATCATACCATCCGCTAATTCTATCATATATTTTTGGTTTAGCTTTTCTGTGTTCAAGTTAAGTAGTGGCCTAAATGTATTTGAAACAAAGCTACGGGTTGCTCCAGTATCAAATAATACAGTAGCATACTGATCGTTTACAGGGAACGTACCCGTGACAACTTCTGGTTCGTGTCGAGCTTCTTCTGCCTGCATTATGAATGCTCTCCCCCGAGGGTTGTTCTGATTAGTCGGTGCCTTTCCTTTCAGTTGTGGGCATTCGTTCCGGCGATGATTTTCATTCCCACATTGATAGCAGACCGGTTTTGGATTTGCAGGGTTTTTGCAGTCTCGGGATATATGTCCCTTTTTCTTGCAGTTGTAACAGATTACCATCGCACAGTTGCCTTGATGGTACCTTTGGCACGTGTTACACCATGGCTGGTTTTCTGTCTGGGGTTTCTTTTCCCGTGTCATTCCTAGGTAGTTTCGAGGAGGCTGTCTAACTATTCGTTTCTGAGGGGTTCCCTTAACTCTTCCCCCTGGGTTATCATCACTCCACTTTCTCTTTTCTCCAGATCTAGGGTTACCTAGTGATCCATTTCTTATCATCTCATCTGTCAGACTTCCTGATAAACTTACAGTATCTTGAAAAGTCTTGGGCCTCGCTGATTCACTAATCCCCTTATTTGTGGCACTAGTCCCCAAATATATCTTCCTATTCTCTTTGATTCTGGGGCCACTAGATGTGGTACTAACCTCGAGAGTTCATTGTACCTGTCGGTATATTCCCGATGTGCTGCTCCTTTCATTTCTAAAGCTAAAAACTCAGTTTCTAATTTTTCTATTTCATTATAAGGACAATATTTCTCTATAACCAGATTCCTGAATTCCTCCCAACTCAACTCATTCATAATGTGCCTACCTTTAGTGGTCATCTCCATCTTCCACCAGGATTGTGCTTCCCCTTTCAATGAGTGTGAAGCAAACAAGGTTCTGTTGTTATTGGTACATTTGCTGATTTCCAGAGTTGACTCCATTTCATCTAACCAGCGTAGAGCCTGTACTACTCCGCCTTTACCATCAAATTCTCGAGGTCTACATGACATAAAGGCTTTGTAGGAACATCCTTTCTCTGTTATAATCTCATCTGCTGGTTGATCTCTTATGGCATCATCAGTTGGTATTTCGTTGCCGGGGGTTGTGGTACCAAGGTTTAGGTTTTGTTGAAGTTGAGTTACTAGTATGGGTATGGCAGCTTCTAACTGCTGTGACACTATTCGGGAGATCCTTTCATCTTCATTGGTTGTCGGGTTAACAGGTGTTTCTTCTCCAAGTCTAGTTCTAGGTCGTCCCACTCTCGCAGTCCTCCTTATGGGTTGCGCATTTCTTCTTGGCGGCATGCTTTTCTATAGTTAATTATAGTAAATATTAAAAAGAATTTTAGATTCTCGACATTATTCTAATTAACACATAAGCAAGTAATAGTTCAAACACAAAAGATTTTTTTCATTTAAGTTCTTATTTAAAGATTTCACACTAAAAGTTAGCTTCCTAATTTCCCTGCATCCATTTCCATATTCTTGAGAAGATGTTTCCTTTGGTGCTTTTAGTTCCTTCACATCCTTCTGAATTTTCCTGATCTCTTGTTGAATTTTCTTGAGCTGTTTAAAGGTTTGTTGAGTGGCTACGTTCTGATCTCCATCCACCCTTTGTCTTTTAGCTTCACTTTCTTCGTTTCCGAGGGAGTCAGTTTCTTGTATCTCCTTGCCTTCATCTTGCTTGGTCTTGAATTTGTTCCCGGGTCGTACCCTTTTCCTAGGAGTTTTAATGGTATATCCTCCTACCATTACAGGTGCACGACGGACATAAAATTTGGGCTTAGGATTATCTTTCCTTTTGGTTGGAAAAGGTTCTAGAATTTGCTGAGGTTTAGGTTCAGGCGTAAGTTCCTTGTGATTATTATAATCCGAGTATCCGAATGAGTTAGTCTCACAAAAATTGTTATCAGTACTCATAGCTGCAAAACAAATCTTTTCATGGTTTGAACCCAACAGTTAGTTACCTATTTTTATATATATAAGTAAAATGCTTTAATATTCATGGAATCATGACATGCAAAATCATATATACACATAATTACATAGACATGAGCTTATGGTTATAGTCTAGGTATTTTATGGTACCTAATTCTCTATAACCAATGGCTCTGATACCAACCTGTCACATCCCGGCGGAAGCGTGAAATGCTTAGGGTGTGACTTGTTTGCTCAGAACTCATTGATTTACAATTACTACAACATATCACATAAATATATATATATTTCATGGTGAGTCATATTAAATATATATAATATCACATAACATAACCAGATTAATAATAAAGGAGTTGGAATTACATCAGTTCATCATAGTCAAAATTTGAACTAACATAACCCTATTACATTAAAAGCCTAACAGTAACATCTTCAGAGACGATGGAAGTGAGCATCCACCGAGACACTGAGATCATACAAGTTCACTGTCAGGTTTACACAAACTTTCCCCACAACCTCTCCCTAGCCATTATAAACATCAAAGGAGAACATTAAGCTGTTAGTCATGGTGAATTCCTGGAAAAGCATACTCAAAACAGTCAACATAAAGTTGGTGAGCTTCATAGATTTATCATATAATATAGATGCATTATATACAACCAAACCTTACATAACAACCAGATCATTTATATCTGTCATAACATATTTCATAAATCAGATAATATAGCATCACAATACTCATCTTATTGGTGCAGGAAATATTTTTCTTAAGTAGCGCTACCAATATTATCTAACGGTTCCACATCCGAATTAATGGTTGTAACATAAATCTCAGAAAATAATGCATCAAATAGTATGCTTTTTCCCCAAAACTTTTACAAAACAAAATGGGCCATGAAACTCATCTTTACACCAAATGGTAACCTATACAAGAAAAATATTTATAATTCAGAAAATGTATATTTCTTTAACATTTTTAGTACCTCAGATTGAAGAATTTATTTTAAAAGTCAGGTCTTAGTATAAATTCCGAAATTTTTACAGTAGATGTATCTTAGTGTTAGGTAAAATATACTAAAATTTCATATTCAAATTATTTTCAGGCTAATTTTTATTATTTTTATATTATTAACATAATTCTTTAGAAATACCTTCGGGCCTCTAAAATTAGTCAAATTTTATCAGATTAATAATTATAATTCGTAAGGTTTTTCAGAATTTTCTCATGCTCTAAATTATAGCAGAGCTATTTTATAACTTTTTTTCTATTTTACCCTTATTTTGCTAAAAATACCAGATCATGTCCAAAAATTCTAATTTTTACACAAACTGGTCCAATTTTACTCTTATATTTTCTATAAATTTTCCATAATTTATTTCATACTTTAAGTATTTTTCCCGATTTTTGGTTAACAGAATAGTTAAAAATTAATATTTCAGAAAATATTTTGAGTTAGGTCACGAAGTTTTTCCAGTGGATTCTATAATTCTTAATAGTCATTACATAATTTTTCTATACCTTTACTAGGATCAGTTCTTTTAATATAATTTTTCTCTTTTTATCTTTAATTATTGCAGATAAATTAATTAATTAATAGGAATGGTAGCAAATTTTGCAGAGTTCTATTCCCTAATAATCTAAGTATATTTTTAATATTTGTTCCCACAATCATAGTACTTTTATATGCAGAATCAATTTAACAAACTATGACTAGATTTTTAACCATTTTGTTGATAATTTCTTGCTATAAATTTGATTTTTAAGGTTTGTTTTACTTATTTCAGATTTTTAAAATCTTTCTTTTTGTCTGAAAAATAAGTTTGATTTTTATATGTTTTTATAAAAACCTTGAATGTTTAATCAAAAGGGTTAATCACATGTGTTTGTTTTAACATATGTTTGATTTTCATAACTTTAATCTAGTAGGGTTTTAGGGGTTAAAACCTTGATTTTAACAGAAGGAGAGTATGAGAAGAAGGTGAGGATGGTCTAAGCTTGCTTGGTTTTGGTGTTCTTGATAATCTTTCGGGAGGTGATGCTTCCACGAGGCTTGGATGTTGCTGCCTTGTATCCGAGAGTGTGTGATCGAGTGAAGTTGAGGATGGTATTTGGTTGGAGAGGTGGCGACCGAGAGGATTGTGATGGTGACTTGTTGGCTTACGGTGGTGATGTTGGAAGGTGGTAACCGAGAGACACAAATGGAGGGGATGGTGTTAGCCTAGAGACAAGATAATAGAGATGGTGGTGATGGATTTCGGGGTGGTGGTGGTCGGTAATGGCCTTCGGCTGAGTGGGGGTATTAAGTGAATGTTTGTAATGATGAAGCTAGGCTATAGGTTAGTGAGGTGGTGAGGTTTAGGTTTGCTTAGTCACCTCTTAGGCATAGGTGGCGGGTTATAGATGTTGTTGGGTGTTCTTTGGTGAGGCTAGGTGTCGACTCAAGAGCCTCTTGAGTCACCGGTTTCATAATGATTATGTTAACTATTGTTTAGGGGTTAATCTTAGTTGTTTAGGTCGGGTCTTTGATGTCTTAGTTAGGGTTTTATGGTTTACTTAGTTTTGTTTTGATGCCAAGTTCTCTATATGTTATCTTGTATTTGTGATGTTTGTTTGAGTTGTGTTTTGGTTTTGTTTGATGTTGTGTAGTTGATGTATTTTGATTATATAGCATTTGGTATCATAAAGTTATGAATATAGATACATGCATACGTGACCTCATGAGTTTGCATGTAAGCATGCAATGAACAATACTTGTATTCACATGGTGTGTAAATGTTTCTTAGCAAGAGATGGTATATGTACACGTAAAAGGGTATGCATGCGCCCATGCACACGTATACATATATATATGTGAGCAACATACTTATGTAAATAAAATAAACGCATGCATACGTACATGTATGTAGAAAATATATATGTATTACCCTAGGTGTGGCTTAGAATGTTTAAATGAACTTAGTGTATAGAATTTCTTAATCTAGGGTTGTCACAGAAGCCAACCTACTCTCTTATAATCTGTGCACGCATCACGAACTTGTACACAATGCTTTACAACTTGCATGCACATAAACAACTTGTACACAACGAAAAAAAAATTGTACAGTTAATGTTCGTTGAAGTTGCTTTATAAACATATGGGGGAATTATTTATTAAAAAAATTAAACTTGTCTTTTGATTACAGTATTGCTATATGTTACAACAACTTGTCTTTTTTTTACAATTCCTCTCACAAATTTCTTTACTAAGGTTACATTGGTCCACTTTAGTATCACCACAACAACAATATTGTTTACGATCTAGGGTTGTATCACAACGTACATTACAATTTTTTGGAGGTGGAACTCCAAAAGCTCTCATATCACTTTGTTCATAATGTGTACCTATAATCAAGAAATGATATGTTAAATAAGATGTTTGTTAAAAACTCATGACATGATAAAATTGAAATACGATGAGAACTTACATCCATGACAAATAAGCAACATCATAAAGCTTATATAGAAAACCATCACATATGATTTTTCAAGCCTCAATCTTGTACCGTATGTCATATTGTATTGCAATTAAAAGATGAATGAAGATACTATTTATATTTACGTTATGGTATCATCACTTATGCATTTTTGTTGGAAATAACGATGTGCACACATTAAATGCATGATAAAGATTTTTTTCCTAAAGAAAGGCATTATATCATATTTTATAAGTTACACAAATTGAATTTTATTGTAACTTTTTATTGTTTTTCAAGTTCAATAAAGAAACAGTACTAGTAAGGATTTTTACTATCATATTTAATCATATGATTTTTTGTAACTTAATATATTGTATTATTTCAAATCAAAACGGTATATATTTATATATTCTATTTAAAGTTCAATAAAAATGGCTACGTACGGAAAAACTAGGTTCCGATGAATAGATGATCAAACGAACAATGTTATCACATTAATATCAACACAATACACGATGCTCATTTATTTTGAATTTCAGTATGCCTCTACAAACTTTAAAATTTTCATACATATTCAACTTATTAAATGACCATTTTAACCTTATAAAACTTAAAAATGTTCATATTTACTCTTTCTTAATTTTAAAGTTTTGTTTTTACCCACATAAACTATAGTTTTCTCAAAATATTAAATTTATCCATTTCATTAAAAGAAAATTATTTTAACCTACTCGCTTTCTTTTAGATATAGTTTTCATAATATGTGTATCACAATATAAATACATAAATTAATATAAGAAGGAATGTTTTTATACTTCATGACTCTTGCGTGTGTATTCTTTTACATTGGTAGTTGAGAACTCCATTTCTGTTTAAATACTATACATAGAAATAAATGTAGAAGAGCTAAATGCATATTGTAAGGCTCTATTTATGTATGTTTCCGGTTAACCACACAGATGAATTTAAACATTAGAAACAAACATTTTTTATGCTGTATATAACCTTTATCATAAGAGCGAAATTAAACATGTCTTTACATCATTCATTGTCTATACCCATCACATTCAAAAACTTTGACTAGCCTCTACTATTATCAAAATGCCAGTTTCGATAGAGTCAAGTAGCTCCAAATCCATACCAAGTCATCATTCTTTATTCTTTTATATACCTACAAAGCTAATAGGTATACACAAGTTATCGTTACCGAGTGAGTTCTACTTTTTAGCTTTATCAAAACTACTTTAGCATATCATTCATTAACATTCTTTACTCTAATATTCACTTTGTCATTAAAATTTACTTTAGCTTTAACCATCGGTTTTAACAATACTTTGAAAGTATTATATTTATTCCTTCATTAACTTTATTTATCTTGAATCTTTATTTTGAGTTTTTATAAGTACAGAGCTTCTTTAGCTTCTTTGTTTTGAGTAATAAATAGTTAAACTCTTACCGATTGACCATACACAAGATATAACTAATGGGTTATTTGAGTGTTAAAGCTTATATAACTATTGATACATCGTATGTTAGTGGTTTTTCGTAACTAATGCGTCGGCAAAACAATATGATGCGTTGGTATATTATCGCTAATCCTTTTACCAGTAATCCATCCATGATATATTGAAAATCATGGTGCACACAGTTATATTTCCGAGGGAACTTCATAAATGAAATCTCATCGGTAATCATTCTCACCAACGGATTTGCCGTTTGCGACTGAAGTGACCGTTGGTGGTGTAATAAGAACATTAATAAATGGTCTTAAAATCCAATAAATTAATATCGTTAAGTTTGAAGAAAGTTCTCGCAGGGAAATACTTAAATATGACCAAACGAAACCAAGGTGAAAACGAAATTATAACAATTATACTTTTTGTCCTCAAATTTTGAAGGTAGAGTGAAAGTTGAGAGTAGAGATTTCGTGTACTATCATTCAGTTAAGCAAGTTTAGAGTATGTATCATGTATGCATATGTACATGTGATCCCTATACTCTGCATCTGATTATTAACAAAAGCATGGTTCACTTATGTAATTTTTGATACTTTGGATTTCAAATAAAATCGTTTTTTTTTATAATATAAGTTGGGTTTATCAACAAAATGACTTAGGGGCTGTTTGATTTCTCTTACTCGGTCAGAAGGTGATAACCGGGTAAGAGCTTGTTTCAAAACTGACCGGGTAAGAAGAAAAATAGGCATGGATCAGTGGTGTTGGACCGGGTCAGACGCGAAAATGTGATAATCAAACACGTTGACCGGCCAAAATGTCTGACCGGGTCAGTGGGTCAGACATTTTGACCGGGTCAGAAGCAAATCAAACAGCCCCTTATTTCATAAATGAAGATTGCCTAAGATAATATAAATCTTTGGTTTTAATTTTGCTGTTATTATGAAAATCAATCTGAGTCTTAAAATTTAGCATTAGGAGAAAATAATGCTCGATAGAAGTTGTTAAAGCCATTAAGAAAGTAAAATATGCATGGTATCTCATTGTGATTCTTTAAGTTTTAGTGCCATGAATCCATTCCAACTAACGCTACAGCAATAGTCTTCGAATTTAACTTAACGCAGTAGCCTGTTCACGGATAATCTATACTACCTTTATAATACAAAACTTTGGATAGAAAAGGTAATTTCACATAAATTTGTAAGACTCGCTCGTTCCTCTTCCTCTTCTCTGCTGTTACTTGCCTTCTCTGCTCACCATTGCATCCATTCAATGCTTCAATCTGCTGAAACGTTTTGTAACCCTCGCATTCAATCACCTTCTAGCGTAATTGCTCCTTCATGGAGGCATTGGAGTCCCCGACTCAAACCCCCCAGTTCGATTCCAATCCTCAACCCACATATATATGTAGCCAAGGCTTTCGATGCGAATGACCCACATGCGATTGCGAATCCACTCCTTCAACTCAGGTGATTCTACGATTTAGTTTTCTTTGGTTTGATAAAGTTGGTTTCCTGTGGGTTGATTTAGCATATATTTATGTATATATGTGTGTATTGTGTTTATTGTATATATATGTATATGAAGGTAAATCTACAAATAGTTTATCTTTTTTACAACAAATCAGGTTATGTTATCATGGGTTTTGTGTTAAATTATGGCTATAGTGTGATTTTTGGCAAGAATGATACGATTAAGTGTATGTTTTGGTTTGCTTAAAGGATGCATATCAATTGTATGATGAAATGCCTAAATGAGATATTGTCATGTTCTTGGTGATGAATTATAATAGTGTGCTTTGCATTAGTTCCACAAACACAAATTTGTTCTTAAACTGTAATTGATTTTGTTTTTTGGTGATAAATTATAACTCTAATCATGAAATTGTTCATTCACATAATCATTATTTGGATATTTTTCTATAGATATCGATTGATTCATTTCATTCATGATTAACTTTCATTATGCTGGTAGTGTGAGTGAAGTTGAAGCACTATTTGAGCTATTCAAGAGCATAAACGGTTCTATAATCGATGGCGGGCTAATTAGCAACGCTTTAAATGGAAGCATTTCTAATTAAGATTTGTCTCTAAATTTGTTCTTTTTACTCGCATTAAATATTATTCATTAATGATACTTTAACATGTATAACATAAATTCAGTGATAGTTGTCTTACTTTCTAATATGACGATTGCTTTTATGGTATTCATTATCTCATTTTGACATAAATTATGATAGATTTAAATTGTTCTGATTTTTTGTTGGTTTTGTTTGAATTTGTTGAAGGGTTGTTTGAATTTATGTTTTAAGTTATGATTATGTTGTAGATCAAACAAACCTATTTTTTGATTTAGAATACCCTTATCACACAACAAAATTATACATGTATACTTACTTCTGGATGTTATAATTCTCTTATGAAGGTTGATACAAACTAGAAGATGAAAGAGCGTAAGGGAACTGAAATCGTGTTTGCTTTCTGATCTTCCTACCCGCCACCATAGCTTGATTGAAGGTTTCTTCTCACCACACACATGGTACCTGTTATTATCACTCTTTCATGTTTTGTTATTTTGATTTTGACCGGGCAATGTGTTAGTTAATTTGTTTTCTTTAAGTGAATTCATCATCATCTATTAAAGATTTGGAAGATGTTTGTGGTGATCCAGTTGTCAGGTTCCATTTTGTTGTCAATAATTTGGGTGTTGTTTATCTGTATTCTATTTATCATATGGTTTCATTTGTAGGGTTCATGCTATCAATTTAATTGATTCTTGTAGTTATTCTCTTTTAGGTACACAATTTTTATGCATTTAAAACATACTTGGGTTTTGGGGAAAGATAGCTTGCAGGCTGCGATTATAATTCGTGTGTTGTGCTTTTAGCAAGATATCGATTCTTTTATTTACTCGATTCATGGTGTTTTAGTTTGGTTGTTTGGTCGACGAGTAACAGGAATATATTGTCTCGATGGGTAGTGTATTTAAATTTCTGACCGAAGTTAAGTATGTTTTTAGTTTATTTTAGCTTTTTGTTGTTTCCTAACTTTTCAATTAAGTGGAAATTTGCTGTTTGATTTAGGGAGTGCCTTTGGACAACCATCTATTTACTTTTGCAATCGTGCAGGTATTCTTTTGTTCTAATTTTTGCCCATATTACAATTATGGTATTTCAGTTTATGCCCACTAGCTATAGAAAAGAAAGCAATCTTGGTAACAATATGGAATTTATGAAGTCAAATAATGTTCATTTAGTGCAATTAAGAGGATATGGAGTTTTGTGGTTTTGAATTAAACCATTAATTTACAGACATATTGGTTATGGAATAGCTATTTGCAAGCAAAAAGTGATTTTTCATGACTTTAATGCCATCGCTAGGTAGAATTTGACATCTTTGGGGATCGGAGAAGAAAGACCATGATGTTGGTCCAAAGCATTTTCTTTTTATAGGTCATTTAGTACTATCATTTGCTGCAAAAGACATTTAGGACTCAATCTTTTGGGTTATTGATTTTATTATTTCATTGGTTTTAGATTATTGATCATATATTCACAAGTGCATGTTGATTTTGTTGCATTTATGCATCTTTACTTGGTGTTTTTACATTGAATGAATGTCAAGTTATTAAGAAATCATATAACGCTAACAATGTCAAGTTATTTCCAAGGTACATATTGACCACCTTTCAAAATTTGATTTAAAAATAAATTTATTATTATTATTATTATTATTGCTAGGGTGTCCTTCTCTGTGCACCTTTTGGTACTGGCAAGGCTTTATTAGCTAGAGCAATTGGTTCTGATATGGTAATTTTACTAAGAAACTTTTAGAAGCTGGGAAGTCAGGTTGCTGTTGAGCTTGACCCATGTATGGACCTCGAGTTGCATGAATTGATAACCTGCGATCTAAGAGTTCAAATAGCCTTAGATGCAGTTAGGGGATTGAAATATCTCCATGATGGAGTAAGCTCATATATGTATATTTTATGAGTACTTCCATTTTGGCATATTTCTTTAAACCATCATATTTATTCATTGTTTTCTTGTAATTTCAGGTTGTTCCTCTGGTGATCTGGTCATGATCAGGGACATCAAATCTTCTAACATCCTGTTGGGTCAAGCATTGGGAGCTAGGTTAGTTTTTAGTATCTTAAACTAATGTAGAAATTGATTTAGCTCCCTTTGGGTATTGAATTTTTTTATTGATGTCTACCTAATTATAATTTAGATAGCATACTTGTTCAAGCTATTCAGAATCTATCAGAAAAGTGATTATTCTTTATTTTAAAGAATTTATAGTTTGATAATTATAAAATGATCACAATGCATTTGCACCCAAGAATAATTTACTTTCCTTTTGGACTATATACAAAAGCTTTTAATATCCTTCTACCTATTGGAAACTAACAAAAAGCTTTTGCTATCTTTTCATTTTCTCTAATCCCCCTGCCACATAATGAGTATCACAGCTTCATGTATGATAAAAAATTCCAAGCTGTTTTTCCTATGTCAAAGTTGATGTTGTAATTATATTCCATTCCATTCATTCAGAGCCTCGACCTCCAGTTTTTGATACTTTGTTTTTGAATGATTTCATTTGTGAATAACAATATGATTGGATATGTTTTGAAAGTTCTTGAATGATATTTTCTGCTCGTGAATAATGCTACCATTTGATACTTAGTTTCATTTTGAATTTTTTTAAAGAAGTTTATACCATTATTTGCATTCAAAGTCATTCAATCAACTTAATTATGATGTATGAATTCCTGATGTTGGAAATAGAATTGTAGTTGCTTTCTTATGCAAGAGGTTGTTTAATGACACCATTTCTTACTATTTTATAAATGCAAACTTGATAACTTAGTTTTGTAATGGTACAATGTCTAACTTTAAGGGTTTGTTTAAACCACTTAGTGTTTGCAGGTCAAATGTCGTTTTCTTACCATTTAATGTAACTAGCGTTTTATATTAAAGCCACAGATGTTGTGTTTATATGATTTTTTTTCCTATTTTGGTGATGGAGTGTTATTTGCAGAAAATGATAGAAGGTCAAATGGTAGTGGAGACTATGAGCAAGTTAATCTTTTACCATCTCATTAAAATGTTTTAAAATGAAATTTTGATATTTGAAATATATTCTTTTTTATGGTATCTCTATGTATGTTGTTGTCACTTTATGTATCAAAAATACATTTTGAGTTATTTTAACCGTGTGACCCGTGTGACCCATTTGATCCACTTTGACCAATTACCAAAATCAAACATAACCTATATCTATTTGCGTAGACAAATGAAGCTCATCAACTTGCTGATAACATGGTTCAACTTGGGTAGGAGGTATGTATAACTCGGAACCTTTAATATAACTCAGTTTTTTTTTTTCAAAATCATGATTATGCATAGAAGCTCATAACAACTACTACTAACGTATCACTCCATCACGAGTCATGATATACTTAAAATATGTTTTATAAATTGCCTTAACAATGAGTACTGCATTGTAAATTGTCGCCGCTGCATCGCGCGGGCTTTTTACTAGTGTACAAAAAAGCCTAAACAGCCACCTTGTTTACAATGAAATATTCACAAATTACAGTTTATATGCTTTAGATACTAGACGGTTACAATATAGGCTATTTATAGTAAATTTTGGCAGGTATTTTTTATTAATTTTAATTAGAAACATCATGACGTTAAACATTTCCGACATATTTGTGATAGATTTTTAACGGAAACCATTGAAAATTTTCACTAGCCAATTTTTGAATCATTGTCGGTGATAGTGTGGTTTTCTTATAGTGTTTAATTAATGTTTTTTTTAATTAACACGAATACCATCTTTGTATATCTATTTTATTTATACTAAAATAAAGAAGTTTTTTGTGACACATAGCGCAATGATAGAACTTGTAAATCTTAGTTTCCCGCTTTCTCTCCTAATAAATAATTAAATTAGCTACTAATAATTTTTATTAATTTATTTTAAGATTAAAACTATTTTTTATTTATTAAGAAAAAAATCTTTTTATAAATGCAATTTCTAAATAAATAGTTTCTTTAATAAATAAGAACTTTTTCAAAACATCAAACTTTTTTTAGAAATAAGAAAGATTTTAAAACTTGTGTTGTTAAAAAATATAATTTTAATGAAACAAAAATATTAAAATTCAAACTTTTCATAAGAAAATTTTAAAAAGAGCACTAAATTTTCAAAAAGTACTTTTAAAAATAAAAAAAATAAAAATAAAAGTGTAAAAATTGATAATGTTTATTATTTAAAGTGTTTACTGATACGTAATTTCAATAATATCTAAAATCTTCTCATAAAAAAAGCTTTAAAATAATACATGTTAATCGTTTCACATGACTCTAAGGTGCAATTTATTTTTTCAGAGGTAAAATATATGTTATTTGTGCACCATATTTGCAGACATCTGTACAAAAGAAATATAGATCAAACTTGTGCATTATACAATAAAAATATTTTTTGATTATTAACTTCTGCAAACTATTAAAATAAACTGAAATTTAAATAAACCAAAATTTTTACGTAGATTAGTAACCTAGATTAACACCTTTCATACAAACAAAATAATCAAATTAACACACATTCAACCACATATACATGTATGACAACAAAATTAAACAAGATAAACATGTTACCCGCTTACTAGGAGGGTGACCGACGGCGAGCTATGGTGTGCGACGCTTGTGGTGACAAGTGATTAGGGTGCGAGAAGGTTAGATGCGAGAGAGTTAGGGTGCGAGAAGTTTAGATGCGAGAGGGTTGGGGTGCGAGAAAGTTTGGGTGCGCGATAGTACGATGGCCGGCGGGTTCAGTTGCGTGAGGGGACGGTTCCAGGTGAGGGAGAGAGTGGCGGGCAGGTTGGGTTGCGCGACCGGTGGCTAGGGATTAATGGGTATTGGGGAGGCGTCTAGAACAAAAGCAGTTTCACAAAGGTGATGATGGGTTTTAAGAAGAGGTTTGAGAAGTGTTTTGAAGTTATGTTTTTATGACTGCACTAAGAAGACCATGTGCATACATTTTTTAAAGAAATCTATTCGAAAAACAAACAGTATATGCAGACACTGATGTCTGTGTGTTGTCTGTGCAACGCAGATAGAAGAAGTTTCACAGCAACGCAGATAGAAGAAGTTTCGTAGATGTCTTTTAAGAAAACAAACACCACCTAAGCAATACTAAGGTGGTGTTTGTTATTAAAAAAAACCTCTTCCCCACCTCTACATCTGCGGGCACGCAGACGCAGGAAGAGGTTTTTACTTCGCAGAGTGTTTGTTTTCTGGAAGACGTTTCATTAAAAATTGTCTTCCTGACGTCTGCACGGAGAAGATGTGGAACAAGCTCTTCTCATGTCTTCACAACCTCTTCTAACCCTCACATCTCTACACACCACCTCCCCACTCTACACCACCGTCCCCACTCCACACCACCGCCCCCGTCACCGTCGTTTACCACCACCGCCGCCTTATAACCATCGCAGCCTACCCCCTTTGACCCCCCCCCCCTTTCGGCCCCCCTTCGACCCCCCTTAGAGCTACCCTCGCAGCAGCCCCTTCTTCCCCCCTTCGAGCCACCTTCGAGCCACCCTCGCAACAGCCTCTTCGCCCCCCCCTTCGAGCCACCTTCGACCGCCCTCACAGTAGCCCCTTCGACCCCCCTTCGAGCCACCCTCGCAGCAGCTCCCGGTACCACCACCGGCTCGTGACAATGGATGAAGACGAAGATGATGGATGAAGATGATGGATGAAGATGATGGATGAAGTTGATGGATGAAGATGATGATGGATGAAGATGATGGAAGAAAGATGATGGAAGAAAGAGTTTGGGAAAGTGATTGGGAAAGTGAGATTGGGAAGGGTGGGGTGGGTTTGGTTTATAATAATAATAATAATAATAAAATAATAATAATAATAATAATAATAATAATAATAATAATAATAATAATAATAATAACATTACAGATGTTAAAAACAAGCAGTCTTTTTCTTGTAGGAGTGTGGAAGTAATGTTACTATGTATTTATTTTGTAGAAAGAGCAATAATGATTGGACCTATGCATTATGATAAGTGTTTTTTTTATTTTTATTTTTTTTTGTCTAGAATCTTCTTTCTTTGTTCTTCACTCCTTTATTTGATATAACCAACGTTCTGCATTATGATAAGTGTTATTTTTTTTGTCTATAATCTTCTTTCTTTGTTGTTCACTTCTTTATTTGTTTGATATGACCAACGTTCTTTCTAGATTTCTATAACAAAAGAATTATATTTTGTTTGTAGGACAGTTGCCCTGATTCACTTTAATTCTTATGGCCTTCTAACAAAAGCATTGTATTTTGTTTGTAAGACTATTGCCATATGTCCATAAATGGTTTTGCTTTGATTCTTATGGACTTTTCTTTTCTTTCCTTTGTTATTGGTTTTATTCTTTACTATTGGCATGAAAAAAATTCTTACTTTCTTGTTGATAGGTTTGCATAACTTATGCTTCTTTTGGATGGTTCTTATCTTTAGTTTGTTGCTTTTTTTAAGCCCTTGGGATTGCTTATGGAAAGTGAATAACAAGTGCATCATATGACCTTTTGTTAATTCTTTTTATCGGAAGTTCTTCTAACTAAAAAAAGTTTCTTTATGGTATCACTTGTTCACTATCTTCTATGGTCATGTGTTCTTTTTTTCTATTTTGGCTTGGATTGCCTAAGAAGTTATACTATTGACCGACTAGTGACCACAAACTCGGTGTAAATGAAGATGATTCGATCGTTGTGATACTCATTTGTTAAGCCTCCTCTTATTCTCCTGCTTATCTGATGTGGGCTCAAGTGTGGATGAGCAAGCTTTAGTCTTTTTGGAGGCCCAAGATCGCTTATCAAAAGGGGCTTCACTGAAATGGCCATAACTTGGGCTAGAAGTCTCCGGTTTGGGTCATCGTTTCGGCCCAAAAACTGCTTATTTTATGAGTTATTTACATTTTTGTCTTATTTTTACCTTTTGTTGAACTTTACATTTGGCCCAGTTTTTGGCCCGTTTATGTTTTGTGGCCCATTCGACTTTGGTTTCATTTCTTTATATGTTTGTAAGAGATTGGTGAATAATCATTGAAGTTTATGAAAAAAATTGTTTTTCTCTCTATCACTGTGTGTGTTAGTGTAAACCCTGATTATCGGTATTCTTTGTGAATCAACGATAGTTAGAAGAATTGTTTCTGGTATTCTTGTTGAATCAACAGGTTCAATTATCTATCTTTCTGTTTCCGACTGCATCATTATCTGATATCTTCTTTTCTCTTGTGTATGGTGCATAATGAAATTAGCAATTTTTTTGTGTGTAGATTAACATGACACTGAACGTGGTAGCCGAATCACTATCTACTGGTCTTTATGTTAATCGTATGATCATTTACGTTACCATATTTGTTTTACTATCTCTTGGTCATCATGATAAACTTGGAGAAGAAGCATGGTGTTAATGTACATGTTATTATAGATTCTTTTTGCAGAATTAGCAACAGATGACTTGGCCTATGTCTTACGCATTCGTATCATTTTGGTGTCCTAAAACCTCTTTTTTTATTCTCATTCCATGTGACCAACTTTCTTTTTATGTTGCTAAAGAGAACTTTTATTTTGTTTGTAGGTTTGTTGGTGTCCAATCATCAATGATCATCACTGTTTTTCTTTGAATCTTATCGAATTTGTTTGCATATTTGTGTTTCCATTCATAATTCAAGTATTTGAATTTGGTTAGTGCCGGCAGGTCTAGTAAACTTGGGTCTCACTTGACCTTTATACCTAATGCGTCTAAAGTTGGTCACTAAACATAATAGATTAAGTTTGAACTAAAGATTAAATAAATACAAATGAGTCATGTAAATTGAACAAACACGAGAAAGCATGTCTAGACAATCACTGCATGTCTATACTATTTGCATTTGACTCTTTTGGTTTTCTTGTGCCTGAGGCTGCAAAACTATTTAGTCGAGTTCAACGGATTATGCATAGTAATGTTACCATCACAAGACCTATAAATACAGTTTTTAAAAGACTTATTTTTGTTATTTAAATATATTCTAGGACACCGTTTGTTGCGTGTTTGTCTTCAATTACAATGTAAATTGACTTATATTTGTATCTATTTTTTTACAACATGGTGAAACCGATTGTGTTTAATTGTGCGTTTAGTGTGTTAAGATTTTTCAGCGGTTAGTTTAAAGTTCAATGTGTGTTCAGATTTCAATTCTGCCTCCATGCTTGTAATATATGCCAGATTTTCAATTTTTTTTAGATTAGCAATTACCACCACCCAATGTGACATGTGACGCATGATGATGATATATTTTCAGTTTTTGCTAACGTATATCTTAACCTAAGATATATTTTCCTTTATTAATATAACTAGAGTTTGCACCCCCGATGCGCGTTGCACATCATAGGGATGAGGTAAAACGAGACTCGGACAAACGCATATACTTCGAATATGATGTTTCACTCATCACATTCACAACATAATAGCTTTACCGAACAACATTACATCACGTCTCGAATCCAAAATGTAATTAGAGAAAAATCAAATTGTATGTTAATTAAACAACTGAGTAAAACATTAAAAGTAAAACTCGCTCCTAAAACCCAACATCATCCAAGGGTGACAATAAAAGTGTCATTGCTTTAAATCTCAAAAGGAGAGGTAATTGGAAGTTATACCTTCTAAATTATTTTATAATGTGTATTCAAAGAACATATAACCATATCTACACAAATCTAGAACTCAACATAAAAATAACATATTAAATTTTGAAACCACTATCCAAAAATAACCATCAATACACATATGTGACAGTGAAGAATCTAACACTATTCAAGTGTGATAGCAACTAAATTCATTAGTTCATTAGAAAATAATTAATCTATTATAAAGTCGCAGTAACAAACTCGTAGAATGCTAAATTAACCTAAATCTTTAAATCAACTAAAATATGAATAAAAAACTATTAGTTGCCCATTAACATTCTCTTCAGGTAATATTGGGCAGCCAACACGAATTGACGTCTAATCTCATCATCAAATAAGACAATCAAATTGGAACATCAACCTTAAACAAAAAACATTTAGCCTTTGTGTTTGCGGTATAAAACCGAGTTGTAAATCACTTGTATAAAAGATTTGATCTTAATGTATTCCACATATAGGGCCCCTCCTTTACAGCAACTAATTGTTATTTTTTACTCAAATATCCACCGTCCAGATCAAGCAAAGCGAACTATGTCACAAGTGCAGGTGAAGAACAACAACGTTGGTGGGAATATCTAAGAAAACCATACAGAGCCTTGAATCAACGACGGCGGCAGACGATAGGCTTTGGGATGTGGCTATGGTGACGGCGAGTGGCGATGGGCGGAGGCGTGTGCATCCTAACACACCGGGAAAGAGGTTCGTCTGCATAGCATCAAATGAAACCGACCTACTCTCTTATAATCTGTGCACGCATCACGAACTTGTACACAATGCTTTACAACCTGCACGCACATAAACGACTTGTACACAACACAAAAAAAAAATCGTACGGCTAATGTTCGTTGAAGTTGCTTTATAACATATGGGGGAATTATTTATTAAAAAAATTAAACTTATCTTTTGATTACAGTATTGTTATACGTTACAACAACTTGTCCTTTTTTTACAATTCTTCTCACAAATTTCTTTACTAAGGTTACATTGGTCCACTTTAGTATCACCACAACAACAATATTGTTTACGATCTAGGGTTGTATCACAACGTACATTACAATTTTTTGGAGGTGGAACTCCAAAAGCTCTCATATCACTTTGTTCATAATGTGTACCTATAATCAAGAAATGATATGTTAGATAAGATGTTTATTAAAAACTCATGACATGATAAAATTAAAATATGATGAGAACTTACATCCATGACAAATAAGCAACATCATAAAGCTTATATAGAAAACCATCACATGTGAGTTTTGAAGCCTCAATCTTGTACCATATGTCATATTGTATTGCAATTAAAAGATGAATGAAGATTCTATTTATATTTACGTTATGGTATCATCTCTTATGCATGTTTACAGGAAATAACGTTGTGCCCACATTAAATGCATGATAAAGATTTTTTCCTAAACAAAGGCATTATATCATATTTTATAAGTTACACAAATTGAATTTTTTTGTAACTTTTTATTGTTTTTCAAGTTCAATAAAGAAACAGTACTAGTAAGGATTTCTACTATCATATTTAATCATATGATTTTTTTGTAACTTAATATATTGTATTATTTCAAATCAAAACGGTATATATTTATATATTCTATTTAAGGTTCAATAAAAATGGCTACGTACGGAAAAACTAGGTTCCGATGAATACATGATCAAACGAACAATGTTATCACTTTAATATCAACACAATACATGATGCTCATTTATTTTGAATTTCAGTATGCCTCTACAAACTCTAAAAATTTCATACATATTCAACTTATTAAATGACCATTTTAACCTTATAAAACTTAAAAATGTTCATATTTACTCTTTCTTAATTTTAAAATTTTATTTTTTACCCACATAAACTATAGTTTTCTCAAAATATTAAATTTATCCATTTCATTAGAAGAAAATTATTTTAACCTACTCGCTTTCTTTTAGATATAGTTTTCATAATATGTCTATCACAATATAAATACATAAATTAATATAAGAAGGAATGTTTTTATACTTCATGACTCTTGCGTGTGTATTCTTTTACATTGGTAGTTGAGAACTCCATTTCTGGTTAAATACTATACATAGAAATAAATGTAGAAGAGCTAAATGCATATTGTAAGGCTCTACTTATGTATGTTTCCGGTTAACCACACAGATGAATTTAAACATTAGAAACAAACATTTTTTATGCTGTATATAACCTTTATCATAAGAGCGAAATTAAACATGTCTTTACATCATTCATTGTCTATACCCATCACATTCTGAAACTTTGACTAGCCTCTACTATTATCAAAATGCCAGCTTCGATAAAGCCAAGTAGCTCCTAATCCATACCAAGTCATCATTCTTTGTTCTTTTACAAACCTACAAAGCAAATAGGTATACACAAGTTATCGTTACCAAGTGAGTTCTACTTTTTAGCTTTCTCAAAAATACTTTAGCATATCATTCATTAACATTCTCTACTCTAATATTCACTTTGTCATTAAAATTTACTTTAGCTTTAACCATCGGTTTTAACAATACTTTGAAAGTATTATATTTATTCCTTCATTAACTTTATTTATCTTGAATCTTTATTTTGAGTTTTTATAAGTACAGAGCTTCTTTAGCTTCTTTGTTTTGAGTAATAAATAGTTAAACTCTTACCGATTGACCATACACAAGATATAACTAATGGGTTATTTGAGTGTTAAAGCTTATATAACTATTGATACATCGTATGTTAGTGGTTTTTCGTAACTAATGCGTCGGCAAAACAATATGATGCGTTGGTATATTATCGCTAATCCTTTTACCAGTAATCCATCCATGATATATTGAAAATCATGGTGCACACAGTTATATTTCCGAGGGAACTTCATAAATGAAATCTCATCGGTAATCATTCTCACCAACGGATTTGCCGTTTGCGACTGAAGTGACCGTTGGTGGTGTAATAAGAACATTAATAAATGGTCTTAAAATCCAATAAATTAATATCGTTAAGTTTGAAGAAAGTTCTCGCAGGGAAATACTTAAATATGACCAAACGAAACCAAGGTGAAAACGAAATTATAACAATTATACTTTTTGTCCTCAAATTTTGAAGGTAGAGTGAAAGTTGAGAGTAGAGATTTCGTGTACTATCATTCAGTTAAGCAAGTTTAGAGTATGTATCATGTATGCATATGTACATGTGATCCCTATACTCTGCATCTGATTATTAACAAAAGCATGGTTCACTTATGTAATTTTTGATACTTTGGATTTCAAATAAAATCGTTTTTTTTTATAATATAAGTTGGGTTTATCAACAAAATGACTTAGGGGCTGTTTGATTTCTCTTACTCGGTCAGAAGGTGATAACCGGGTAAGAGCTTGTTTCAAAACTGACCGGGTAAGAAGAAAAATAGGCATGGATCAGTGGTGTTGGACCGGGTCAGACGCGAAAATGTGATAATCAAACACGTTGACCGGCCAAAATGTCTGACCGGGTCAGTGGGTCAGACATTTTGACCGGGTCAGAAGCAAATCAAACAGCCCCTTATTTCATAAATGAAGATTGCCTAAGATAATATAAATCTTTGGTTTTAATTTTGCTGTTATTATGAAAATCAATCTGAGTCTTAAAATTTAGCATTAGGAGAAAATAATGCTCGATAGAAGTTGTTAAAGCCATTAAGAAAGTAAAATATGCATGGTATCTCATTGTGATTCTTTAAGTTTTAGTGCCATGAATCCATTCCAACTAACGCTACAGCAATAGTCTTCGAATTTAACTTAACGCAGTAGCCTGTTCACGGATAATCTATACTACCTTTATAATACAAAACTTTGGATAGAAAAGGTAATTTCACATAAATTTGTAAGACTCGCTCGTTCCTCTTCCTCTTCTCTGCTGTTACTTGCCTTCTCTGCTCACCATTGCATCCATTCAATGCTTCAATCTGCTGAAACGTTTTGTAACCCTCGCATTCAATCACCTTCTAGCGTAATTGCTCCTTCATGGAGGCATTGGAGTCCCCGACTCAAACCCCCCAGTTCGATTCCAATCCTCAACCCACATATATATGTAGCCAAGGCTTTCGATGCGAATGACCCACATGCGATTGCGAATCCACTCCTTCAACTCAGGTGATTCTACGATTTAGTTTTCTTTGGTTTGATAAAGTTGGTTTCCTGTGGGTTGATTTAGCATATATTTATGTATATATGTGTGTATTGTGTTTATTGTATATATATGTATATGAAGGTAAATCTACAAATAGTTTATCTTTTTTACAACAAATCAGGTTATGTTATCATGGGTTTTGTGTTAAATTATGGCTATAGTGTGATTTTTGGCAAGAATGATACGATTAAGTGTATGTTTTGGTTTGCTTAAAGGATGCATATCAATTGTATGATGAAATGCCTAAATGAGATATTGTCATGTTCTTGGTGATGAATTATAATAGTGTGCTTTGCATTAGTTCCACAAACACAAATTTGTTCTTAAACTGTAATTGATTTTGTTTTTTGGTGATAAATTATAACTCTAATCATGAAATTGTTCATTCACATAATCATTATTTGGATATTTTTCTATAGAAATCGATTGATTCATTTCATTCATGAATAACTTTCATTATGCTGGTAGTGTGAGTGAAGTTGAAGCACTATTTGAGCTATTCAAGAGCATAAACGGTTCTATAATCGATGGCGGGCTAATTAGCAACGCTTTAAATGGAAGCATTTCTAATTAAGATTTGTCTCTAAATTTGTTCTTTTTACTCGCATTAAATATTATTCATTAATGATACTTTAACATGTATAACATAAATCCAGTGATAGTTGTCTTACTTTCTAATATGACGATTGCTTTTATGGTATTTATTATCTCATTTTGACATAAATTATGATAGATTTAAATTGTTCTGATTTTTGTTGGTTTTTATTTGAATTTGTTGAAGGGTTGTTTGAATTTATGTTTTAAGTTATGATTATGTTGTAGATCAAACAAACCTATTTTTTGATTTAGAATACCCTTATCACACAACAAAATTATACATGTATACTTACTTCTGGATGTTATAATTCTCTTATGAAGGTTGATACAAACTAGAAGATGAAAGAGCGTAAGGGAACTGAAATCGTGTTTGCTTTCTGATCTTCCTACCCGCCACCATAGCTTGATTGAAGGTTTCTTCTCACCACACACATGGTACCTGTTATTATCACTCTTTCATGTTTTGTTATTTTGATTTTGACCGGGCAATGTGTTAGTTAATTTGTTTTCTTTAAGTGAATTCATCATCATCTATTAAAGATTTGGAAGATGTTTGTGGTGATCCAGTTGTCAGGTTCCATTTTGTTGTCAATAATTTGGGTGTTGTTTATCTGTATTCTATTTATCATATGGTTTCAATTTGTAGGGTTCATGCTATCAATTTAATTGAATTCTTGTAGTTATTCTCTTTTAGGTACACAATTTTTATGCATTTAAAACATACTTGGGTTTTGGGGAAAGATAGCTTGCAGGCTGCGATTATAATTCGTGTGTTGTGCTTTTAGCAAGATATCGATTTTTTTATTTACTCGATTCATGGTGTTTTAGTTTGGTTGTTTGGTCGACGAGTAACAGGAATATATTGTCTCGATGGGTAGTGTATTTAAATTTCTGACCGAAGTTAAGTATGTTTTTAGTTTATTTTAGCTTTTTGTTGTTTCCTAACTTTTCAGTTAAGTGGAAATTTGCTGTTTGATTTAGGGAGCACCTTTGGACAACCATCTATTTACTTTTGCAATCGTGCAGGTATTCTTTTGTTCTAATTTTTGCCCATATTACAATTATGGTATTTCAGTTTATGCCCACTAGCTATAGAAAAGAAAGCAATCTTGGTAACAATATGGAATTTATGAAGTCAAATAATGTTCATTTAGTGCAATTAAGAGGATATGGAGTTTTGTGGTTTTGAATTAAACCATTAATTTACAGACATATTGGTTATGGAATAGCTATTTGCAAGCAAAAAGTGATATTTCATGACTTTAATGCCATCGCTAGGTAGAATTTGACATCTTTGGGGATCGGAGAAGAAAGACCATGATGTTGGTCCAAAGCATTTTCTTTTTATAGGTCATTTAGTACTATCATTTGCTGCAAAAGACATTTAGGACTCAATCTTTTGGGTTATTGATTTTATTATTTCATTGGTTTTAGATTATTGATCATATATTCACAAGTGCATGTTGATTTTGTTGCATTTATGCATCTTTACTTGGTGTTTTTACATTGAATGAATGTCAAGTTATTAAGAAATCATATAACGCTAACAATGTCAAGTTATTTCCAAGGTACATATTGACCACCTTTCAAAATTTGATTTAAAAATAAATTTATTATTATTATTATTATTATTGCTAGGGTGTCCTTCTCTGTGCACCTTTTGGTACTGGCAAGGCTTTATTAGCTAGAGCAATTGGTTCTGATATGGTAATTTTACTAAGAAACTTTTAGAAGCTGGGAAGTCAGGTTGCTGTTGAGCTTGACCCATGTATGGACCTCGAGTTGCATGAATTGATAACCTGCGATCTAAGAGTTCAAATAGCCTTAGATGCAGTTAGGGGATTGAAATATCTCCATGATGGAGTAAGCTCATATATGTATATTTTATGAGTACTTCCATTTTGGCATATTTCTTTAAACCATCATATTTATTCATTGTTTTCTTGTAATTTCAGGTTGTTCCTCTGGTGATCTGGTCATGATCAGGGACATCAAATCTTCTAACATCCTGTTGGGTCAAGCATTGGGAGCTAGGTTAGTTTTTAGTATCTTAAACTAATGTAGAAATTGATTTAGCTCCCTTTGGGTATTGAATTTTTTTATTGATGTCTGCCTAATTATAATTTAGATAGCATACTTGTTCAAGCTATTCAGAATCTATCAGAAAAGTGATTATTCTTTATTTTAAAGAATTTATAGTTTGATAATTATAAAATGATCACAATGCATTTGCACCCAAGAATAATTTACTTTCCTTTTGGACTATATACAAAAGCTTTTAATATCCTTCTACCTATTGGAAACTAACAAAAAGCTTTTGCTATCTTTTCATTTTCTCTAAGCCCCCTGCCACATAATGAGTATCACAGCTTCATGAATGATAAAAAATTCCAAGCTGTTTTTCCTATGTCAAAGTTGATGTTGTAATTATATTCCATTCCATTCATTCAGAGCCTCGACCTACAGTTTTTGATACTTTGTTTTTGAATGATTTCATTTGTGAATAACAATATGATTGGATGTGTTTTGAAAGTTCTTGAATGATATTTTCTGCTCGTGAATAATGCTACCATTTGATAGTTTCATTTTGAATTTTTTTAAAGAAGTTTATACCATTATTTGCATTCAAAGTCATTCAATCAACTTAATTATGATGTATGAAGTCCTGACGTTGGAAATAGAATTGTAGTTGCTTTCTTATGCAAGAGGTTGTTTAATGACACCATTTCTTACTATTTTATAAATGCAAACTTGATAACTTAGTTTTGTAATGGTACAATGTCTAACTTTAAGGGTTTGTTTAAACCACTTAGTGTTTGCAGGTCAAATGTAGTTTTCTTACCATTTAATGTAACTAGCGTTTTATATTAAAGCCACAGATTTTGTATTTATATGATTTTTTCCTATTTTGGTGATGGAGTGTTATTTGCAGAAAATGATAAAAGGTCAAATGGTAGTGGAGACTATGAGCAAGTTAATCTTTTACCATCTCATTAAAATGTTTTAAAATGAAATTTTGATATTTGAAATATATTCTTTTTTATGGTATCTCTATGTATGTTGTTGTCACTTTATGTATCAAAAATACATTTTGAGTTATTTTAACCGTGTGACCCGTGTGACCCATTTGATCCACTTTGACCAATTACCAAAATCAAACATAACCTATATCTATTTGTGAAGCTCATCAACTTGCTGATAACATGGTTCAACTTGGGTAGGAGGTATGTATAACTCGGAACCTTTAATATAACTCAATTTTTTTTTTTTCAAAATCGTGATTATGCATAGAAGCTCATAACAACTACTACTAACGTATCACTCCATCACGAGTCATGATATACTTAAAATATGTTTTATAAATTGCCTTAACAATGAATACTACATTGTAAATTGTCGCCGCTGCATCGCGCGGGCTTTTTACTAGTGTACAAAAAAGCCTAAACAGCCACCTTGTTTACAATGAAATATTCACAAATTACAGTTTATATGCTTTAGATACTAGACGGTTACAATATAGGCTATTTATAGTAAATTTTGGCAGGTATTTTTTATTAATTTTAACTAGAAACATCATGACGTTAAACATTTCCGACATATTTGTGATAGATTTTTAACGGAAACCATTGAAAATTTTCACTAGCCAATTTTTGAATCATTGTCGGTGATAGTGTGGTTTTCTTATAGTGTTTAATTAATGTTTTTTTTAATTAACACGAATACCATCTTTGTATATCTATTTTATTTATACTAAAATAAAGAAGTTTTTTGTGACACATAGCGCAATGATAGAACTTGTAAATCTTAGTTTCCCGCTTTCTCTCCTAATAAATAATTAAATTAGCTACTAATAATTTTTATTAATTTATTTTAAGATTAAAACTATTTTTTATTTATTAAGAAAAAAATCTTTTTATAAATGCAATTTCTAAATAAATAGTTTCTTTAATAAATAAGAACTTTTTCAAAACATCAAACTTTTTTTAGAAATAAGAAAGATTTTAAAACTTGTGTTGTTAAAAAATATAATTTTAATGAAACAAAAATATTAAAATTCAAACTTTTCATAAGAAAATTTTAAAAAGAGCACTAAATTTTCAAAAAGTACTTTTAAAAATAAAAAAAATAAAAATAAAAGTGTAAAAATTGATAATGTTTATTATTTAAAGTGTTTACTGATACGTAATTTCAATAATATCTAAAATCTTCTCATAAAAAAAGCTTTAAAATAATACATGTTAATCGTTTCACATGACTCTAAGGTGCAATTTTTTTTTTCAGAGGTAAAATATATGTTATTTGTGCACCATATTTGCAGACATCTGTACAAAAGAAATATGGATCAAACTTGTGCATTATACAATAAAAATATTTTTTGATTATTAACTTCTGCAAACTATTAAAATAAACTGAAATTTAAATAAACCAAAATTTTTACGTAGATTAGTAACCTAGATTAACACCTTTCATACAAACAAAATAATCAAATTAACACACATTCAACCACATATACATGTATGACAACAAAATTAAACAAGATAAACATGTTACCCGCTTACTAGGAGGGTGACCGACGGCGAGCTATGGTGTGCGACGCTTGTGGTGACAAGTGATTAGGGTGCGAGAAGGTTAGATGCGAGAGAGTTAGGGTGCGAGAAGTTTAGATGCGAGAGGGTTGGGGTGCGAGAAAGTTTGGGTGCGCGATAGTACGATGGCCGGCGGGTTCAGTTGCGTGAGGGGACGGTTCCAGGTGAGGGAGAGAGTGGCGGGCAGGTTGGGTTGCGCGACCGGTGGCTAGGGATTAATGGGTATTGGGGAGGCGTCTAGAACAAAAGCAGTTTCACAAAGGTGATTATGGGTTTTAAGAAGAGGTTTGAGAAGTGTTTTGAAGTTATGTTTTTATGACTGCACTAAGAAGACCATGTGCATACATTTTTTAAAGAAATCTATTCGAAAAACAAACAGTATATGCAGACACTGATGTCTGTGTGTTGTCTGTGCAACGCAGATAGAAGAAGTTTCACAGCAACGCAGATAGAAGAAGTTTCGTAGATGTCTTTTAAGAAAACAAACACCACCTAAGCAATACTAAGGTGGTGTTTGTTATTAAAAAAAACCTCTTCCCCACCTCTACATCTGCGGGCACGCAGACGCAGGAAGAGGTTTTTACTTCGCAGAGTGTTTGTTTTCTGGAAGACGTTTCATTAAAAAACGTCTTCCTGACGTCTGCACGGAGAAGATGTGGAACAAGCTCTTCTCATGTCTTCACAACCTCTTCTAACCCTCACATCTCTACACACCACCTCCCCACTCTACACCACCGCCCCCACTCCACACCACCGCCCCCGTCACCGTCGTTTACCACCACCGCCGCCTTATAACCATCGCAGCCTACCCCCTTTGACCCCCCCCCCTTTCGGCCCCCCTTCGACCCCCCTTAGAGCTACCCTCGCAGCAGCCCCTTCTTCCCCCCTTCGAGCCACCTTCGAGCCACCCTCGCAACAGCCTCTTCGACCCCCCTTCGAGCCACCTTCGACCGCCCTCACAGCAGCCCCTTCGGCCCCCCTTCGAGCCACCCTCGCAGCAGCCCCCGGTACCACCACCGGCTCGTGACAATGGATGAAGACGAAGATGATGGATGAAGATGATGGATGAAGATGATGGATGAAGATGATGGATGAAGTTGATGGATGAAGATGATGATGGATGAAGATGATGGAAGAAAGATGATGGAAGAAAGATGATGGGAAAGTGATTGGGAAAGTGAGATTGGGAAGGGTGGGGTGGGTTTGGTTTATAATAATAATAATAATAATAAAATAATAATAATAATAATAATAATAATAATAATAATAATAATAATAATAATAATAATAATAATAATAATAATAATAACATTGCAGATGTTAAAAACAAACAGTCTTTTTCTTGCAGACTGTAGACGTTTGGTCCACCTCTTCTGCTGCAGATGTCTGCAGATGTGGTCCGCAGACTGCAGACGTTTTTTTACAGAAAAAACAAACAACACCTAAGATAATTGGAAAATTACAAGAAATCACCCCACCTTGAATAAGTGAAGAAAGCCATCATAACTACGATAAAAGTCAATTACTAGAGAAACTATAGTTAACCTTCAATCGGCGTTTAGTCGGTCAACAAACCCACCACCCCCTTCAAATGATGACTTATGACGTATGCTTTTATTAGACTACGAGTTTGATCGACTTAATCAACAGAGCTGCAACATAATAAAAAGTCGTGCCGCAACATGCGAGCATCATTTCTTGTTTTCTTTAAAATGTAAAAATACATTTAGATTAAAAAACAACCTAACCAAAAATTACAAAAATAGTACCAAAATATGATATTATAGAATTTGTGCCAATAAGGAATTTAAAATAATAATAAAAACATTTTTCTAATTCATAAATGTAACCATGAAGAGAAAACCATGAAATTATAAAAAGAATAAAAAAACCACTTCTACCGGGTCAACATTCAAAATTTAGTTTTTTATCGTCTAAATTAAAGATGTTGAGTAAATTTCAATCCTATTATTTAGATAATTATATATATATAATTAAAAAAATTTATTTGTAATAGAGCGAAGATGATGACACAACAAGTTAAATATATGTAACATATACGAATTAAATATACGTAACTCATAGTATATCATATTTATATGTAACTAACAGTTACATGTACATAAGTTATGTTTTTGTAATTTTCTTATAACTTGTGTTTTTTTTTCAATCCCTCCTCTATATGCAAATATGCGTGTAAAAGCATTAGATGTATGTGGGAACAGATGCTCACGCCATTGTCATCTGTAAACATACATAGTACATGACATCCAATTATGTGTATAAGTAGAACTGTCTCCCCTATAATCATGTAAAAAGTTTTCATTCATCTTTTTTATTTAACAGGAGTAATATAATCTCAATGAAAAGTGGTTCATTAATAGTGAGGCTCATGAAACCACAAGCGATGGTTTTTTCTATTAGCTTTCTACTATTGTTTGTATGTCATCTGAGTAAGTTCTTTAAATCTTATCATTTTATCATGTGGTATTATTACATAAATAGCCTAATCGGTATAATAATTTTTGGATTTGTAGGTGAAAGAAATAAACTCGATGATATTAAAGCATTTGGGGTTCCACCACCAAAAAATTGTGCTTTACATTGTGAGAAATCCCCTGATGATACAGAGTATTGTTGTTGCGGGGACATAAAAGACTGCGCCAAAAGTGAAATTGCTTGTAATAATAGATGCAAGCCTAGAAAAACTTGTTGTAAGAAACAAACATAATCAATGTTATTAACGATTATATATATAACGAAGAATAAATATATCATTAGCCTACATACCAATATGACTAAAATAGAATTATACAATTATATCTTTAGGGTTAGAACATTTGAGAACTCACGAATATATTTAGAACTACGGAAAACTCCTACTAACACAAGACTTTTTTTTATGTTATATATATAAATGATTGAAATATAGTGTTTAATCGTCTCTCTTGAAGATCAAAAAAACAATAAATGGATTTGTAAACAACACATGTGTAAGTCATATGTAGGTCATACTATCTACACGTGTGTAGTTAAACATATAAAAATTTAAAAACATATGTAAACATAAGTCTGATGGGTTATTATGTTATTTTGATGATTTTTAATTTAAATAAACATAAACAACTATGAGTAAAATGTATAATATTTAAAAATTATAAAATATTTATATTAGTTTTAGTAGTTCTCAAGATATATTGTAGTTCTCAAATAATCATGACCCACATCTGTAATCTACATAATTGTTTGGGTGATATTTTAACCCCATTAATTTACACGTTTTGCTCCTGATAACTGATGAGGTTCTAATACCCAAAATTATAATAAATTCAAACTAGTGTGCAATTCACACCTCCAAACTGATTTAATAAATATTATGATTATATTGATCACTTAATTAATTCAAGTACATTATAATATTTAACACAATATGCAACAAAAAATATTGTTAATAACAATGCAAGAAAAGTACCCTAATTCGTCCACCTTCACTAGCTCATCTTGTCAATGTCCCTCTTCACTTGGCTATCTATCAGCGGTACCACCGCTACTACCGCATGCTGACCACCCAAACTTTCACTTCTCCTCTTTGACAGTTCGAACCCTCTCGATTGAATTTTTAAAGCTTAGAATTACTTGACCAACTGCAGTATTCATGTCGAACAACAACTCACCTTAGACCTTTTCTACTTTACGCGCAACGCACTTGCTTGGTTTGATTTCAAAGTAAGGAGCATCAAGTTGAATTAAAAGTTGTACAGTCACAAACATAAAGATAGCTAGTTATTGCATAAATAATCGTTAAGGAACATCAAAATTAAATAAAACATAGACCAAAAGTTTTAAACTACCCCAATTAGGCTACGTAACCGTCGCATCGGTTAATCCTAGCCCTTAAAATAAACTCACATTCGATATTAGCCGTTCTAAGAAAATAGTTATGTAAAAATTTGAGGATTATTTTCTGCATATTATAGTTTCCTTATTTCCTACATTTCAGCTAAAAGAGTTAGTGGGGAGGTGTTTGTAAACTACACTATCAAAAACTTGATTTACTTAAGAAAAAAAACATGTGGATGATTAAGCCAATACAAACAATTGTCATAGTTTCATTAACACTCACAATTGTCATTGAAATTAAAATGAGTACGAATAGAAGCTTAAAAATAAACAACCAAAATTTGCACCTAAATGTAAACATGAAAAGAAAACCAGCAAATTATGATAGAAAACTATAGAGATCAGCTATACTCACTCACATAATTTATAAATTATTTATTTTTCTTTTAATATTTAAAGAGTATTTGAGTGAATTTTAATCCTATTATTTAGGTATTTATATCTTTTTTTAATTTATTTCCCACCATTCATGACGAAACAAGTTACATGCATGAAACTTATATAAATTACATATAAGTAACACATAATATTACATATGTAACTAATAGTTACATATAAATAACTCATGGTTTTTGTAGTTTTTTTAATAATTTGTGGTTTTCTTTGATTCATCTATATGCATATTCGGAGTATAAAAGCATTATATGTATGTGGGAATAGATGCAACTATATCTCCACTATAACATGCAAAAAGTTTACATTCATCTTTATATTTTAAATAGGAGTAATACAACCTCAATGACATGTGGTTTGATGGCGAGGCCTGTGGAACCACAAGCGATTGTATTTTGTATAAGCTTTCTACTATTGTTTGTGTGTCATCTGAGTAAGTTCTTCAAATCTTTTCATTTTGGATTTACAGGTGAAAGAAATAGAAAAGCATTCGGGGTTTCACCACCAAAAAATTATGCCCTACATTGTTCTGAATCTACTGATTATACAAAGTATTGTTGTTGTGGTGGCCCAAAAGACTGTGCCAAAAGTGAAATTACTTGTAATAACAGATGCAAACGTAAGAAAAGTTGTTAGAAATATATATAATTAATATTATTATGGAATTTGTATATAACAAAGAATAAGTGTATCTTTAGTCTACATACTAATATGACTAAGGAATATTTATACAATGAAGAAAATTTACATCTTTAATCGCATAATTGTTTGGATGATATTTCTCTCATCTTTAAATATGTATATATAATCACGTTAAATATTAAACTAATAATAGGTTTTGTAATTTTTATAAATTAAAGTTTTAATAAAAACATCACAAATAAGTCTATGTTTATATGTTATTCTAGTAACTGAAACATTATGTTCTGTCAAACTATCAACGATGTGTTTTTATAACTTGATTTAAAATTTTTCAAGCTTCATCATTTTGATTACCCATATTTTAGTTTGCATTTCAATACCCTAAATAGTAAAGATCAATTGTTACGAATGACATTAGTATAAGGGAGTAAAATGTAATTGTCAACTAGTAGAAGTCGTTTAATATAATAAATGTAATAGTTTGGGGACTGTAGTGTAAGACTCAACTAACATACAGGTCAGTTAGTTAATCGGGTATTTGTAACAATCGAGGGGACGTAATAGAATAGCTTGGTTGATTGAATCTTTCTTCTAGTTTCTTCTTCTTTCATATCAAGTGGTATGCCAATCCTCGGCAGCTATGATCGGATTGTAGCAGCGGTGACCGGAGAATTGCACGAAGACGATAGAATTACAATAAGAATCATGAATCGCAATCAGAATTTGAATCAGACGATGGAGCAGAGAGTACAAGATCACGAAGCTACATTGCTTCGTTTAGAAACAACAACTAGTGCTAACCTCGTAGAATTGGAATCGATCAAGTCGGCGATGCAAACAACGGCGGAGAAGAACTCATCTGTTTGGAATCCATGAAGGTACAGATGACAGAGCTTGTGAAGAACTTGCAAACGTTAACAGCTAATCAATTGCATGCAACTTATTTGAGCAACACCACAGATCATGGCGAATCAAGTGATTCATATTCTCGAAACAATAACCGATTGACGAAGATGGATTTCCCGATGTTCAATGGAACGAATGTTGAAGGATGGTTGTGCAGAGTAGAACACTTCTTCGCAATTGATGAAACTCCAGAGAGATTAAAACTCAGGTATATGATTGTTCATCTTGAGGACATAGCTTTATTATGGCTTCAATCTTTTGTTGCATCAAGGGGGATCTATTGAAGGCATGTTATGGCCTGAGTATAAAGGATTTATATCTTCTCGATTTACTTTGGTGTTGGTTCAAGATGCCATGGGGGCATTAGCATCACTTAGACAAACTGGTTCTTTAGAAGATTTGTGTAAAGAGTTTGGCTTAGCCCTCACTAAAGTGTCCATATGCGATAAATATGCAATCAACCTATTCTTGAGGGCTGTCAAACATGAAATTGGGTATCCATTAAGACTTTTAAGGCCTAGGAATTTACCGGAGGCTTATTTGTTAACAAGAATCCAAAATGAAGCCTTAGGGGCGATGCAATAGGGAACATCTCATATGGCATATTCACCTCTCCCTGTAGTAAATCGAACAACAGATTATGGTAGCAAGGGTAGTACTAGCACTAGTCTTCCCTTACTGCCCACTCCACTAACTAAAGCTAAGATACCATCTACAAGAAGGTTGTCACCAAAAGAGATAGCAAAAAAGGGCTAAAGGGGAGTGTTTCGAGTGTAATGAGAAATTCACTCCTTCTCATCAATGCAAGAATAAACAATTATTATCTATTGAAGTATGGGAAGATGAAGTAAGGTTGGAGAGTAATGATTGGCCTAGCAATTTTATGATGGAAGAATTACAACCTCATATTTCTCTAAATGCTATGATGGGGGTATCCTCTTATTCGACCATGAAGGTAACCGATTCAATTGGTACTAAACCCTCTTAATTGATTCTGGATCTACGCATAATTTCTTGGATGATCGGATTGCTAAGATGATGGGTTGTTCTGTTAAGGAAATTCCTGCTATTAATGTCATAGTAGCAAATGGTAATCACATGTCATGTAATAGGATGTGTGAAAATCTACAGTGGTTTATGCAAGGCCATTGGTTTAAGGCAGATGTTCTTTTTATTCCCCTTACCAGTTATGATATAGTTCTTGATGTTTAATGGTTACAAGGGTTAGATGATATTACCTGGAACTTTAAAGACCTCGCTATGAAATTTGTAGTTGAGGGGCTCACATTTGAGTTGAAGGGAACACGAGATAAAGAAGTTCAACTATATTCTGTCGGAGAAACTGTTCTGGGCAAACCAACCCAATTGGCTCAGGCTCAATTATTTAGCGTTCGGGGCACAGGTGCGGACACCTTTCCTCATGTTCCAAAAGTTCATGGAGAGATTAATCATGAGCTGCTTTAACAATTTCTTTCAAAGTATGCTAATGTATTTGAACTACCTAAGTACTTACACCCTAAAAGAAGTTGTGATCATAAGATCTTGCTTAAAGAGGGTGTGCAAGTGGTAGCTCAAAAACCTTATTGTTTTCAAGCAGCATAGAATGATGTTATTGAACGGATGACTCAAGAATTGCTAGATACAGGGATCATCAGAGAGAGTACTAGCTCTTTTGTTGCCCCAGTTGTGTAGGTAAAACAAAAGGATGGTACGTGGAGAATGTGTGTTGACTATAGACGTCTTAATGAAGCCATAGTTAAAATAGCTTTTCGATTTCGCTCATTGATGAACTTTTAGATGAACCGGGAGGTACTACCATCTTCTCAAAGCTAGACTTAAGGTCGGGTTACCATCAAATCAGGATGTTTGAATCGGACATCCATAAAACAACATTTTGAACTCATCAAGGTCATTTCGAGTTCCTAGTTCTACCCTTTGGATTAACAAATGCCTTGGAAACCTTCCAAGAATTGATGAATGCAACCTTTAAACCTTTACTGCGGAAATGTGCCTTGGTATTCTTTAATTATATACTCGTTTACAGCCCCACCTTTGATTAGCACTTAGTTGACTTAGAGAAGGTGCTTGTACTGCTATAGAACAATTCATTGCTCGTAAAGAGATCCAAATGTATGTTTGTTGGTTCTCAAGTTGAATACTTGGGCCACATAATATCTAAAGATGGGGTAGCAACGGATCCAAGCAAGATTACTGTTGTTCTTAGTTGGCCCGTTCCTCAGACCCACCTTAAATAATTGAGGGGTTTCTTGGGACTTGCCAGCTATTACAGGAGATTCATCAAGTTCTTTGGAGTTATTTCTCAGAAATTAACTAAGCTCTTGAAGAAAGATAGTTTTGGATGGCATGGTGAAGCTCAACAAGCATTCGATCAATTGAAGACTGCCTTAACTACTACTCCTGTTCTCACCTTACCGGATTTTAATAAGGTCTTTGTCATGGAAACTGATGCATCATCAAAAGGGTTGGGTACAGTGCTAATGCAAGATGGCCATCCATTAGCTTTTATCAGCAAGGCTATCTCCCTTAAGCAGCAAGCGGTGTCGGTTTACGAGAAAGAGTTATTAGCTTTCGTAATGGCTGTTAAACACTGGCAGCACTACCTTATCATGAAGCATTTCATTATTAAGACTGATCAAAAGAGTCTTAAATACCTTTTGGATCAGAAAATCAGTACCCCTTTACAACAAAAGTGGTTGACTAAACTACTTGGGTATGATTATGAATAGTTTACAAAAAAGGCAGTGACAACTTTGTGGCTGATGCTCTTTCTAGAGTGGAAGGCTTGACATTATTTCAACTTAGTGTCAGCACCTTGGACCCTCTTCTTTAGTCCCGCATATCTAATAGTTGGTCTCATGATTCGGCGCTGCAAAATCTTCTACAGGCTTTGCAACAAGGTCAGTCCATTCCACACATGACCTTCACCAACGGTATGTTGAAACGTAAAAATAAGGTGGTGATTGGTGCTGATCCTACCCTCTGACTAGACATATTACACTTATGTCATTCATCCCTTATAGGAGGCCATTCTGGCTACACTCCCACTCTCTATCCCCTCAAAAGTATGTTCTATTGGAAGAAATGTGCACAGGATGTGTGTACCTTTATGCGGGAGTGTCAAACTTGTCAACGAGCTAAGTATGAACGGGTAGCTAGCCCCGGTTTATTACAATGTCTTCCTATTCCTAAATCCATTTTAGTGACATATCAATGGATTTCATTAGTGGCCTACCTAAGGCTCTTGGCAAAGATACTATTTTTGTGGTGGTGGACCGTTTCACCAAGTATGCGCATTTCATAGCCATGTCTCATCCATTCACTGCAGTGCAACTCGCTCAAATTTTCTTTGACAACATTTTCAAGTAGCATGGATGTCCTGAAACAATTGTCTTCGATTGTGGCCTATTTTTCTTAAGCAACTTTTGGAGGGATTTCATGAAATTACAAGGTGTTGTTTTGGCTTATTTTTCAGCTTACCATCCACAATCTGATGGTCAAACTGAAGTTTTGAACTGATTTTTAGAGACTTAGCTATGTTGTATGGTGATGGATGTTCCTTTATAGTGTCCTAAATGGCTGATACTTGCTGAGTGGTGGTACAACACTTCCTTTCATTCGATTGTGGGTCGTTCCCCGTTTGAATCCTTGTATGGCATTCCACCTCCATTGCACATTCCTTACATACCCAATGATACTCACATTGGTTCTCTTGAGGATTGGTTTAAGCGACAAGAACTTTTGATTACTTCTCTTAAAGCTTCCTTGCATAAAGCCCGCAACCGCATGAAAAAATTTGTAGATTTGAAACGCACTAAACGATTCTTTAATGTTGGAGATTGGGTATATGTTAAACTTAAACCATATGTTCAGACCACTCTGAAGGCTCACGAGCATCATAAATTGGGCCCTAAGTATTACGGTCCATTCCTGATTACCTAGATTTACCAACTTCTTCTTTGATTCGTCCTGTTTTTCATGTCTCCTTATTCAAGGCAGCACATGGTCTGCATACTAAAGTGATTCCATTACCCCAGGAACCTCGTTTTGTGTTGCAACCCCGTAATATTATTGATCGGAAGATGGTTCGAAAGGGTAATCGCATGGCTGTGAGTGTGTTGGTTCACTGGTCCCACTTACCAATCTCTGAGGCTACTTGGGAAGACTATGCTGATTTCAAGCTTCGTTTTCCCTCGTTTAATTCTTGAGTACAAGAATTGTTACCGGGGGAGTATTGTTATGAATGACATTAGTATAAGGGAGTAAAATGTAATTGTTAAATAGTAGAGGTTGCTAAATAGAATAAATGTAATAGTTTGGGGACTATAGTGTAAGACTCAACTAACATACCGGTCAGTTAGTTAATTGGATATTTGTAACAATCGAGGGGATGTAATAGAACAGCTTGGTTGATTGAATCTTTCTTCTAGTTTCTTCTTCTTTCATATCATCAATGAGTCCACATGAAATCACTTTTAATACTCTTGTGTAACTTTTAACAAATCAAAAGTAGCTTCAAGGGCTCAAAATTATTGCATTTATTTCCCTTTTGGCTACACTTTAAGAGGATGAAGGAAGATATGAATCCAAATTTTGGCCAAATGGTTTTAACCTCACATGGTGGATGAACATATGAGGCGATAAGATGAATGAGTAATGCTGCAAAATCATTGACAACGCAATCTTAGCTTCACTGGTTGCAAAATTCGATCATAGACAACTTCGAGGTCCTGACCCATAGGGAATAAACATTTTTGAATTATTTTTGGTAGCTTTAGCAACACCTTGAGAAAATCTCTCTGGCTTGAATAAATGAGCATCCTCTCCCCAAATATTAGTATCATGATGAACCAAAAAGATAGGAAAATGTATCCTCGTATTTCGTGGAATATTGAGTTTCATAAACTGACTTCGTGCTTTGACTTGCTTATAAGTGAAAGTGCAGGGAAAATAATCTAAGAGTTTCCCTAATGTTCATGATTATCTGTAGCACAAGAGAGAATATATACTTTGTTAGAAATACATGTTAACATAATTAGATGTACAATAAAAAAATATGTTTCATAAAAGAACATATGGATAAATGTATAAAAATATTTGTTGGATATATGTGATCTAGAATAACCCAGGTCCGACCCACTCACGAAACACATTTATAATCATCATATCCGGACATCTATATAAGGGCTGATAATTTACAAAATGAGTGGTTGGTTTTTCTGGTGCAAACACAAAAACTAACAGTAGTAATACTATAGATATTTAGACTGTAATTTCTAGAGATTTTTCGATGGTGATTATCTTCTATATATTTTCGCATAGCAATCTACGTATTTTTATCTATTAATATACTTCCCTTTACTAATAGAAGGAGTCTACTAAAACCATTTACATCTTATAATTTATCCTCATTTATATAATTCGACTAAAACTCAAATTTGTTCCTAAAATTTGTTAATATTATTAAAATGTCTCATATCTCATTTTTCATATCATGTCCATATACTATTAAATAATTATTTTTTATTCTTATTTTATTATATTTTTTATTTCTTACACTCACAACCACCGATAAAAGTTATGAGTAAAAGATATATGAAATAACTATTGAGTTGCTAAATATACGGAATGAGAGCATTCACAACTCGTTCCCTAAATTGATATGAGTGTATTTCTTATATTATATTGTATGGTTGTGAGTAAAGAATATGAAAATTTTATTGTTACATCTGTATTTTTGGAAAACACTGTTCAAATCCCTATATTGTTTTTAATATATTTTTAGTGGTTCTGAGAGGAGTAGAGAGAAAAAGTAATAATAAAGGTATAAAAAGTATTATTTAATTGACAAGAAAAAAATTAATGATTTTTAGTGTAATTATATGGATGATAATATGAAATGGATTGGGATGTAAATGCTCTAACAACATCAACAATTGGTAATCGATAGTTTGTGCCTCCGCATAAGCCTCGTTATCATGAATGAATTGAATAACCTGCATATATTTTTTTGAACTGGATTGGATTGACATGTTGAATATGAATAAACTACATAATTTGTCCATCTAAACTATCTCCACTTGAACTCATCGGTTACCCTACATCAATGTTGAAATGACAAACCGAACCGGATGGCTGCATTTCTATTTCTTTTTTCTTCTTTTAAGGATCTCATTTACCAACTTTTTTTTGCTTTAAATTCTAAACTTTGACTTTTTATTTGTAATTCTTTATGACTGCAATTTAATACAAAGGATAAAGTAATTTTATATTTTGTTTTAGTTTAGTTATATATGTGACTGTATAAATTATTAATTATGTAATCTGCATATTTAAAATGGTCTGTCTAGTTTGATCGTTTTAAATAGTTTAAATGGTGAACCGGTGAGTGAGACAGTTTAATTACTTGTCAAGTTATATAACACTTTTCCTAAACTAATGCAAACATATTATTTCTTTAATACAATTGAAAATTGGACTTACGTGAAGATGGGAAATCAAATCTTGTGTGTATTTCTTGCTATTATAGAGATCAATTTCCTAACTTCTGGAAAATTTCCTTCCCTTCAACATAGCTACTACCGAAAGTTGTTCTATAAATGATATCTAAAGTTAACTGCTTGAATTCTTCAAAAACCTCGATCTTCTTTCCTTCATGTTGTCTCCATATTTCTAGCATCACATCAACACATTCAACCATTGCTTGTGTTATATCCTACAAACAAGTGAGAGAAATGGGTGTTTAATATGTAAATTAGATTCAAAGAAACTAAAAGCTTACACCCAATCAGATTCAAGTTACAAATCTGGTTTGCGTATTCGGATTCACTTTTCAAATTTCCAAATCGTGTTTATTCAATTTCAGAATTATGGTTTTTCAAATAGATTCATGTAATGATTTCGAACTGGAACGATCCAGATATCTAAATCTAAATTATATATATTATTTATCTTATATTTTAACAGAGTAAAGTTTACTTAAGAACTAGTTTTAAATTGACAACCACTCCCTTTTTTAATTCAGAAGATTAAATTTTTTCATACTTTATTTCTTATTTTTTTAGTTACACCATTAAATCATAATTTTTTATCTTATATTTGAGTATGATAATGTTATATCAAAAAGAAAGAAAAAATATACATCCATACTACATATATGTTGTATTACTATACATCATAAATATAATATGATCATGTACTGCACATACGTAGTTTAATATACTACATATATGCATCAAATATATAATATAGGAATACTAAACTCAGATTAAATTTAAAGATAATTATTGATATTATTGTGTAATTTATTTAGAAAATAATATTGTATGAAAAAGTTATAAGCTTTTAAATGAAACTAAGCGATCTCATTAATGCCTACTTATGTGAAGCACTAAACTACTTATTGTGAAGTTTACTTTTTTCTAACCTACTTATTGTGAAGCACTAAACTTCCTACGCTTAAACTGGAAATGAAACTACAATATGACTTACCATCCATGCAATTAATTCAAAGATAAAATAGCAGCTTTGTTTATGGGTATAGCACATTAATGCCTTTTACCGGACTAAGCGATCTCATCTTCTCTAATAATGTTCTCTAATAAACTAATATATACTTCAATGCTATCTTCTCATACTAACTTTGTCAAATGTCATTTACATAAAAAATCAAACATTTAATGATTATATAAAATGATAATGACATTTATATGATTTTCAAACTAAAAAATAATATTTAATATAATAAAAATATTTCTTTTAATTATAAAACATAACTTTGTAAAAAAAATTATGAAATATGAATTTTTTTAATATCAAAAACTTTTTAAAAATGAAATTGTTTTAAAAATTGTTTAAAAAAGTAGTATTAACAAAACACTTTTTAAACAAAAGATTTTTAAGTATTAATGCTTAAAAAATGTTGTTATTGTTCAATACTTAAGGCATTAATAATACGTAATTTCTATATTTTATCTCAAAAAGTTATTTTATAGTCTTTAAATATAAATTACTAACTATTAATTTAATGTTTTAATTCAACACATGTAATTCACGGATTTTTAAGCTAGTATAAAACAATATATAATCTTACCAAATTAATATCTCTATCAAATTTACAAAGATGATGATGATGTCAAGCTATGTTTGTCTTCAGTCATACATCTTCAAGAATTATCTGATTCCCAGGTATCTTTCACTTCAGTCTTTCCCCTTAGTTGTAACCTCCTCCTAATAGATAAGTTCATAAAAAGATATCACATCTAAATCAAGATTAAACCATTCCATCTTGATTACTTAGACTTAAGTTGTATTAGGCATATGACAGAGAGATCCTACTTCTATTTCAGATTCCCAAAGAACCTAATTATTCAATCTGATGACAACATTTCATGACAAAGAACTAGATCATCTGAAATATTCTTCCTCCTATGTAAGATAAAACAAGCCTATATTTTTAGAGTAAGAGTACCAAACAACCTTGATTCTTCACTTAATTCAACCATTCAATCATTATCCTCATTAGTAAGATTAAATAAACCTACATTGTCAAGTTTCAATTCACAAACGAAACAAACTAAATGTCGTAAATATAGAATCTTGAGCTTGATCAAACGTCACAAAAAACACTTTTTAGTATCAAACTTCAAATCATCTGGTATTTTCTAAATATAGGCCGAAACTTTTGTTCCAAACACTCCACATACTAACAAATTTTCGTATCTGGATCATGTTCTCATATTTTGTAATGTTTTCGCAAAATTAAGATGGCTAATCAAAGTTTTCGCATGGATGATGAATTTTTCAAATGGCAAAGTTTTTGCATGAGAAATTTTTTACAAAATACGGTTAGTTTTGAAAAATGTTCACATGGAAAAGTTTTCTTATAATAGGGTTACTTTTGCAAAGTTTTCGCATGATATAGTTATTCCTACGAAAACTTCAACCAAATTGACTTTTTGACTTTGAATCACTGCTAGGGTCTCAAATATTCGTTATCCACCGTCTAAACTCATAGATACTGAACGTAATGATACAGATAATCAATATAGCATGTAACAAAGCTGATTTCACCTGTTTCATCCTTGGTTTCACCTTCCCCTCCTTCGAAACCGGTCTAAAGTCAACCAAAGCCTTCATGTCTTCAATCTTCAAGTTTAACGTCTTAAAAATGATCATGGAATGAAAATCCGTGTATCAAGAGCAACACATTGCTCTGATATCAAATGAAGAGTACTCATAATGATCGAATCCATAAAATATTATACTTGATAATCAAATTAAGATGGATGTGTGTGTGTGATATCAACAAACTTTAAACAAACTCGATCGGTATTATTAACCAAAAGATTACAATACCAAAAGAGTTTGTATCGTTTAAGCTCGATCAACTTGAGGGGAGCTCCCCTTATGTGACTTATCACACAACTCTCTTTTCTTTCACCCTCGGAGCACTTTTACAAATAAAACATATATAATGAAATACAAAGCAAAAACAATTATTTACACATGATGGATTTCATGAGAGAACTTTCAAATGTTTTCAAATGAACTAAAGTTCTCGCATGAACTAAAGTTCTCGCATGAACCAAAAGTTCTCGTATGAAACTAAAGTTTTTGCATGCCATTGAAAACTTATGTCCGTTTTGATGTTTTTGCTTTCTTGGATTTTGTTTTTCATTTGTTATTATAATCCATACAAGATAGGGCCTTACAAGTTAAAGCTTCTTTGAGCTTAATTTTAAGCAACAACTAAAAAGGTATAATTTATATGTGCAAAGATCAAATTATAGCGATGGTTATGCATGAGATCGCGTTTTACGACCATTTTGATGTGTTTCAAGCATTAAAATTAGATTCTTGATGTATATTCATACCGTTGAGAAGTGTTAGCCTCTATTGCTATGATTTAGGTTTCTGTTAGGGAAGAAGAAAGGTAGCCTTTGCATACTGTGACTTATACGAAAGTGTTTACTTGCATATAAATTTTGTTCATTAGTACGGAAGTTATAGATGAAAGTATAGCTCACCTGAAAGTGTGAAACAGGAAAACATCTATCATGCAAAAGTCTAATATGTGAATGTTCATGCATAAGTTCCCGTTTATCGCCATGAACATCCATAGTAAAGTTGATGATTTGCAACCAAGAACCCCTTGGGGCAACCATGTTACAAAGTTGAAAAATGTATTAGGATTATTCATCTTACGTTTCAAAATAACTATTTCCCAAATAAATTCTATAGTCCTCTTGTTACCTACTTTAGGGTGGTGTGTGTACTTACTAATAGAATTTAAACACATGAATGTGTGTTTCTTAAATGAATAAAATGATTAAAAACTAGGAATTGTTCTACTAAAAGGTGTTAAATGTAATCATTTAATGGTAATAGAAAAGGTAAAGTTTTAGACTTATAATAAGTCAATAAATTATCAAAATATGCTTGGTATATCTTCTTTTTATGTATACAATGGTGTAGGTCGTGCCTTTTTGGCTTACCAACAATTGTAAAATTAGGTTATAGGTTATGGTAATGATGACTATCAGCATGAAAATGGTGACAATCGTTCATGAGGAGTACTAAACTTTAATATTATGTTTGCGAATCTAAGTAGTAAAATGCTTGACTTATGCTATAATGTATGTTCAATGTATTTTTGAAGTTAGGTATCCTCATGGTACGCACTTGTTATGTTGCCATGTCAAAGTGTGTCCAAATTTTAATGGTGCCTCCATGCTTGTAACCCAGGCCAAATTTTCAGTTTTTGCTAGATGATAATTACTACCACCCAATGTGACATGTGGCTTAGGATGGTGATATAATTTTAGTTTTTTCTAACACTTATGTTAACCTAAGATATATTTTTCTTTATTAATATAATTATTTATTAGATAAAAGCACTTTTTTATTACAGTATTGCTATATGTTACTACTTACAACAACTTGTCCTTTTTTTACAAATCCTCTCACACATTTCTTTACTAATGCTGCATTGGTCCGGTTTAGTATCACCACAACAACAATAATCTTTACTATCTAGGGATGTATCACAATGTACATTACAATTTTTTGGAGGTGGAACTCCAAAAGCTCTCATATCACTTTGTTCATAATATGTACCTATAAATAATAAATGAAATGTTGAATACGATGTTTATTAATAACTTATAACATGACGAAATTGAAATGTTGAGAACTTACATCCATGACAAAAAAGCAACACCATGAAGCTTATATAGAAAACCATCACTTGTGGTTTTTCAAACCTCGCTCTTGTACTCTGTGTCATATTGTATTACAATTAAAAAATGAATGAAAAGAGTCTATTTATATTTACGTTTTGGTATCACCTCTTATGCATGTTTACAGGAAATAACGATGCGCCCACGTCAAATGCATGATAAAGATTTTTTCTTAAATAAAGGAATCATATCATATTTTATAAATTACGCAAATTGTATTTTATTCTAATTTTTTTATTGTTCTTTAAGTTCAACTAAGAAACAATACTAGTCAAGATTTTTACTATCATATTTAATCATATGATATTTCTATAACTTAAAATATTGTATTATTTCAAAACAAAACGGTATATAGTTATAAATTCTTTATAAAATTCAATAAAAATGGCTACGTATGAAAAATGAGTAAATGTGATGTTTCAAACAACTTTTAAAGGTATATATGATCGATAAGCTATATTCAATCATATAATTTATAAATTATTTACTTTTTTATAATATCTCAAAAATATTTGAGTAAATTTCAATCCTATTATTTATGTAATTATATCTTTTTTTAATTTATTTCCCTTCATTCATGACAGAACAAACATAACGATGAAACAAGTTACATACATGTAACTTGTACAAATTACGTATGTGTGACCAGCCATAATATTACATATGTAACTAGTAGTTACATATAAGTAACTCACGTTTTCATAATTTTTTTATAAATTGTGATTTTCTCTTGATCTCTTTTCTATATACATATTTTGTGCAGTGTATAAAAGCAATATATGTATGTAGGAATAGATGCACACGTCATTGTTATTTGTAAACATACATAGATGTAGAACTCTGTAAACATACATAATATATGATATCCAAATATGCATATTAACAGTACTCTATCTCAAGTATAATCATACAAAAAGTTTCCATTCATGTTTATATAAATTTTTAATAGGAGTAATACAACTTAAATGACACGTGTTTTGATGGTGAGGCTTATGGAACTAAAAGCGATTGTCTTTTTGTATTAGCTTTCTAGTATTCTTTGTGTGTCACATGAGTAAGTTATTCAAATGTTTTCATTTTATATTAGATAAATAGCCTAATCAATGTTGTCATTTTTGGATTTATAGGTGAAAGAAATAGACACACTGATATTAGATAAATACCACCAAAAAGTTGTGCTCTACATTGTTCTGAATCTGCCGATTATATAAAGTATTGTTGTTGCGGTGACCCAAAAGACTGCGCCAAAAGTGAAATTGCTTGTAATAACATATGTAAACTTAGGAAAAGTTGTTAGAAACAAACATAATTAGTATTACTAAGAAATTTGTATATAACAAATAATGATGCATCTTTAGTCTACATACTAATATGACTATGGAATATTTATACAATGAAGAAAATTTACATCTTTAATCACATAATTGTTTGGGTGATATCTCTCGCATCTTTGTCTTTGTATATACAATCACGTTAAATATTAAAGTAATAAAAAGTTTTGTAAACCAAATAAGTGTATGTTTATATGTCATTCTAGTAACTAAAACAATAGGTTCTGTCAAACTATGTGTTTTTATCACTTGATTTAAATTTTTTCAACCTCCTCATCATTTGGATTACCCATATTTTGGTTTGCATATTTCAATAGCCTAAACAATAAATATCAATGAACCCACATGAAATCACTTAAAATACTCTTGTGTAATTTTTAACAAAACAAAAGTAGCTTCTGGAGCTCAATAATTTTACATTTATTGCCTTCAACTACACTTTAAAGAGGATGAAGGAATATAGGAATCCCAAATTTGGGCCAAATGGTCAAAACCTCACATGGTGAGTGCACATATGTCGGTGATAAGGTGAACGAGTAACGCTGCAAAATCATTGATAACGTGATCTTAGCTTCATTGGTTGCAAAACTTGAACCTAGACAACTTCGAGGTCCCAAGCCAAAGGGAATAAACATTTCGGGACTATTGTTGGTAGCTTTAGCAACACCTTGACAAAACCTCTCTGGCTTGAACAAATGAGCATCCTCTCCCCAAATTTCAGTATCATGATGAACGAATAAGATAGGAAAATGTATCCTCGTATTTTGTGGAATTTTGAGTCTTCGTAAACTGACTTCGCACTTTGACTTTCTTATAAGTGAAAGTATAGGGGGAAATAACCTAAGAGTTTCCCTGAGGATCATGATTATCTGTAGCACAAGAGAGAATATATACTTTGTTAGAAATGCATGTTAACATGATTAGATGTACAACTAATTGAGTTTTATAAAAGAGCACATTGATAACAATGTATAAAAATATTTGTTGGATTTATGTAATCTGGAATAACCTTGGTCCAACCCACTCACGATAGATATTTAGAATTTAGACTGTAATTTCTGAAGATTTTCCTATCGTGATTATCTTCTCAATGGGTGAAATACACAATCAATCGTCCTATATATTTCCACATACCAATCTACGTATTATCTATTAATATACTTCCCTTTAATAATAGAATGAGTCTGCTAAAAGCATTTACATTGGATTTTTTATCCACATCAATATAATTTGAGTAATACTCACATTTATTCTTAATTTTTCTTTCTTATTGATACATCTAACATCTCATTACCCAAATCATGCCCATAGACTATTAAATAAATATTTTTTTTATTTTTTTAATTATATATTTTCTTTCTTCCACTCACAAAATTATAAGTAATAGATATATGAAATGAATAGTGAGTTGTTAAATATATGGAATGAGAAGTGGGTATTTTAGGGAATGAGATGGAGTGACATTTTATATAATTTTTCTAAACTTTCACGTAAACAATAGAGATAAGGTATGGATTGGGATGTGAATACTCTAACAACATCAACAATTGGTAATCAATGGTTTTACCTCCGCCCTCGCGTATGCTTACGTGGAAAGTGTTATATAAGGATAGACTTGGAAGAGAGAGTAGAAGGGCGAAGCGTGCAATCTGTGGCCACAAACCATCGGTGGGAGAAAAAGCCAAGCTTTAAGAGAAGGACAGAAAAAGCATGGTGTTAGGGTTCGTGACTTTGAGAGAAAAAGTGATGTTTGTAAAGGCAATCATAGGGTAGGGGTGACTTAGAGGGGTAATTAACCTCGTGTGTTGCTAAGACTCTAAATGTTAGACATTGAATTTAATCAATAACTGCAAATGAGTTTACCTGATTCGAGTCGAGATAGCTCGTTTATCTTAACAAGCTCAAATTATGGGCTAAAGCTTGGCTTGTTTATAAACAAGTCATGCTGGCTCACGAGCCAACATGTTTAAACAGATAATATTTTATAAAAAATTAACTAAATGAAACAATAATATGATATTGGTATTTCAAGAACTTTTATCATGTTCTATTTTTATAATTTGTTTTTATTAGAAAATTTAAAAAGTTCATATGTATATGTTCTATTTAAATAATCTATCAGAATTTTAGTTTATAACTAGTATAATTATAATTTACTCTTTAATTTAAGCGAAACAAGCGAGCAACTAGACATGTGACCCAACAAGCCAGCTAGCGAGCGAG
>CM046041.1:32121984-32288267 GCA_025215565.1 Flaveria ramosissima
AATATTTACGGGTTTGAGTTTAGTTTAAAATGTTTTGGTCTTACCCGCAAACAAGTTCAGCTAAATGGTCATGTTCGGGTCAAAGTGTTGTGGTTGACTCATTTACTTTTAAAGAAATTAAAGAACTGTGTTGTATGTCATTACTTATGTATTGATGTTTTGTCCCTACTTATAATAAGAAAATAAATGAGCGTATAAACATAATTCTTCCTATACATTGGTTGTAATTTTGTGATTTTCAAAATACTTATATTATGAAAATAAAATAAAATAAAAGTTTCAGGTTACATGGGTAATGGTCATCTCAACCACAAAAACAGGTAGGGGTGTTCAAATTCGGATATCCGATTTTGGACATCTGAAAATTTCGGAAAGTGGATTTTTATCCGAATCCGTATCCAAAATTTCGGATTCGGATATCCGAATTTAAAAAAATATATATTATTTAATAATTTTTAAAAAAATACATTTTTTTGTTAAAAATATTTCAGATATCCGAAGTTTTTATAAAAAAATTTTCGAAATATCCGAAAATATCTGAAATTTCTAATTAACATTATTATTTAATAATTTTTAGAAATATTTTGGATAATTCGGATATCAGAATATCCGAAAATCCTCAAAATCACTATCCGAATCTAAAATTTCGGATATTTCAGACTCGGATTCGGATTTTCTAATATTTCAGATTCGATTTCGGATACGGATATTTTTTAACACCTCTATAAACAAGTGACGTGTCATACTCACGTTCATGGGTCTTGACATGATTTTTCAAATTTTTGTGTTTTGTTCCAGTACATGCCAAATTTTCTAAAATTATAAACAATGATGAGTGTGACAGTAGCATTTTCTAGTATCACGTTTTCCTTTACCGTATGTGTTGATCCATGTCGAAATATGAGGCTGAACTTTCGGACCAACATTAAGATCAAAACCTTCCATCGGTTTCTCATCAGCCGATTTCTTGATGTTCAAGATTTCCTTGTTGTTTCCATGCAAGAATCTGTAAGAAGGGCCATTGATTCCTTGTGATCTCATCTTGCTTTCAGTCCACATTGGCTTCCACCATAACTTGTTTAAAAACTTAATAACATAACCCAAAAAGTAAGTACATAATAAAGAAGTTGCAAGGAAGATGAATGAGGTTGCTTTGGGTTCCATAATGTTTGATCAAGTGATATGAATGAAATGGAACTTGAAAGTATGGGAGATTTAATTGCTGACCATGAAAGATCTACATCAAGCTTGATGTTGTATCTTGTGGGCATAATGTATATATAACGACATTTGATATATAAAATTATTTATGATAGATTTTAGACAAATTCATAGCCATGGTAGGATGATTTCCTGATAGTCTAAGTAATAATTAATAACAAAACAGTTATGTACACGTTTTTAATCTTTAATAAAGTTGTTTGAGTCGGGTCTTTTAATGAGAGCAACATCTCTATGTTTCGAGATAGAAGAAAGTTAATTTGCACTTACTAGTCTTCCCTATACCCTGCCAATTAGAGTAAGTTTTTAATAGGTATGTTTGTTTGTTTTGTTGTTTACTTTTTTTAAATATTATTTATAAAGTTTTACCAAATGTGAATAACAGAATTCTAACTTAGAGGTGTTTTGTTGAAAACTCTTTGAACATTTTGCAAATGGTGGTTGGGTTTTAGATAAACATGGTTTTTATTTGATTCATCTCATATATATATATATATATATATATTATATATATATATAATATATATATATATTATATATATATAATATATATATATATATATATACTATATATATATATATATATATATATATATATATATATATATATATGAGAGATGAATCAAATAAACCATGTTTATAATTAAAACTATGAAAACCATCACTACCCAATCATATAATTTATATTTGAATTAACTTTTTAATTGTTTAAATTATATTTGAGTAAACTTCAAACTTATTTTTGAGGTCATTATATATTTTTTTAATTTAAACTCGAAGAAATAACGATAATGACGAAAAGATTTACATATACGTAACTTGTATGAGTTACATGTACGTAATTTAGCTCAAAGTGTGATTTTTAGTTTGGCTATCCAAAATTTTAAGATGTCAAGATTATTAAATGACGAGTAATTTGAGGATAACAAAACTAATAATATAGAGTAGTAGAGCATCTAATTAGTGTCTTTTACTTTTATATAAGAGCATTCATAATAGTTTTCACATCTCCATTCCCATATTTATACTAAAAATATTATTTTTTTACTATTTCTTACAATTAAATAATATTTTTTAATATTTTATCATTATATTTTTTCTCTCATCCACTTACAACCACTTTTAAAATATTAAAAAATTTATGAGGATTGTACCGTGATTCCCCATATTTCCCCAAATATGGGGAAGTATGGTAAAAACCCCCCCATAAATATTCTCTCATTCACTCACAACCATTAACAATCATCCCCCATAATATAGGGCACACACTCGCATCGAAAATAGAAACCTACTGTGAATGCTCTAAGTTTATGTAATGTTTGTTGAGAAATGAGAACGGAAAACACAATTTCACATATAGTATCTTTCATCTCTAGCCTAGCATTAGTCTAGAGTATCAAAACGATATATAGAGTATATTAGAACCAACCAACCACAAGAATACCGGAAATATAAAAATCACTAGATACTTAGAATAAATGTAAGAACAACAAACCAAAACTAAACGCAAATCACGTTTGTGATGACCTGTATAAATTTAACACAAATCAACTAAAGAACAAAAGGGGTTCAACTTAGAATGAAATTCTAATCGTATGAACAAGACGTCTAATCGTATGAACAAGACTAACAGAGAGAGAATCAACGAGTGCGATCTGAGATACTATCGAACTCAGCTTGATTCTCTCGTTTAATAAGATCCAAAACGGAAATGGAGCATCCATGGATCAAGGTAGCCAGCTACAGAGACTAAACGAGTCTTAGTGAGTACAGACCGGATCACCTTCAGCCCATAACAACAAGCCAAGAACAGCTACAGCCCATACTTCAAGCCCAAAACAACAACAACCCATCAACTCATGGAAAGCCCATATGCAAAGTAAGAGAAACAAAATGAGAAAGAATACATATAGTTTCGATATAGAATTAGTATTTCTAACAGTTAAATTATCAAATAAAGATAAATTAGATTTTATTATTCTAAAATAATAAATACTTGTCAATATTAATCGCAACTAATAATTTAACCAGTATTAGCTCTAACTTTTTATTTTGTTACTATTAACAATCTCAGTCTAACCGTTTTTTAACTCCGTTAGTTTTTTGTAACGTTACATGATGTGGCTTTTTAACATGAGATATAACATAGTTAAAATTTAAAATATAGATGCATTAATCATTTTTTTATAATAGATTATCTTTTGAAGTAGTTTAACGTAATCATTTTGTCGCCGGTTGAGTAGATTAAAGACAAAGAGACACACAAATTGAGTGATGTATTTATATTTTTTATTTTAGTTATGTAATAAGTCATGTCACATGTCAAATGTCACGTCACGAGCAACGTATTACGTCAGCAAAAACTAAACGGAGTTAACGAACAGTTAAACTGAACAAAAGTTGGGATAGTTAGAATTAATATCGGCCAATAGTCAATTGTTTGGATTATTAAAATCTAATTTTTATAATAAAATATCATAAAATAAGGAAAATATTTTAGAATTATTAAATTTGGAAGTATATTATTACAAGAGACTAATTTGAATCAAACAATTTTGAACGTTTCATACATGATAATATTATGACAAGCAACTCTTTTATGTGAACGAAGAACAATTAGTTCGAGTTCCGATATCTTTGGAAATGAAATTCGTATGATTAAATCTTTGTTACCGAATTTAGATACAATAGTTCGTCCTTTCTTTTAACCATATATATATTTTTAATATAACACAACAAATAATCACATTTGCATTTTATATGGAAAATCTTGTGTGTTAAATTTATGATTTCATACTAAAGTAGACACATAATATGTAAAAATCTCTTTTTGATAAATTACACTCCATGCATATTGAATGGGGAATGCATGATTGTTTTTATAAAACGTTAAAAATAAACAAGAAATTGAAAGATATTATAGCAATAGTTATTACTCTATGCTGCAACACGAGATGTGCAACAAATCAACTTAATTAAGCGTACCAAAAACGAGTTTTCATCCATCGTTCTACAATAACAAAAACGATCGTATTCACTACGACTGAAAAACTATACGCTAATTGTACTTAATTTGACTTATAATTCATAAATCTTTTGTTTACATATGATTTCTATATTATGTAATTACATGTTTATACATATACATTAAAAAAACATGTAAAAAACAATATGTGCTATATTAAAAGGGTTTAAATTAATCACCATGCTATCCAAATGTGCATATAAATATAAGTTGTATCTCCATCATATTCCCTATCTTCTTCATCTACCTTTCTATTAACTAAAACTAATATACTTTAAAAGAGACGTGTCACAATGGTGAGGCTCATGAAATCACATATGATGGTTTTATGCATAAGCTTTCTGGTGTTAATCGCTACTCATGAGAGTAAGTTCTCGTCATCGAAACAATTTTTCTCCTATGTCACATTTTTATATAAGCATCATATCGAGTAACACCATCTTTGGATTTTATTTATTTAGGTGGAAATTATGTACCCAATGATGTCAAAGTAATTCCTAATGATCTGCAACCAAAAAGTTGTGATCCGACTTGTGTTGCTGATGGAGGCAAATATTGTTGTTGCTATAATGGTAATAAACATTGTGAACCCATGATAGAACTTTGTAAGAGATATTGTAAGTCGAGTAGTTATTAGTACAAAGATAACAGATTTTACTGTGGAATACTTTTATAATGAAGGGATAATAATCGTTCTTTGATGATCAACATATGCAAAGTACTTCTTTGACTTATAAGAACCTAATTTGTTCTCATTTAATGTTTAAACTGATTTCGTTTATTCATTATTTACCATTTACCATTGTGTATATCTTAATAGACATAAATTAATCAAAACATGGTTGATCTAAAATATATCTCAAAGTACAATTGTGACACTCCTAAAAAATCAAAATTCATCCATTCCAATAAAAGATTAACTTAAGTGTCACATGATATTAATTAACGCATCCGTTGAATATTTGTTTTCCTGTTCGGACCAATTAGTAATATCAATTAGTTTTTTAATTATATGAATACAAAAAGTTTAAATTGATTGGGTATATTGGCTTTAGTTAATAACTTAATAAAGGTAATGAATATATTAATTAGAGGTAACTGATAACTGATAATAAAATCAATTAAAACAGTTAAACCAATCTTGTTTTTCACATTTATGATAAACTTTCTTTCAAATAATACATTTATTCAACTTGTTTAATACATAAGTTTTTAATCTAATATTAATCAAACAAGTAACAACACCCATGAATTTGAACACTTTAGATTGTATATTCTAATGAAAAAAATTCAAATCGTAAATTATATTAATGATCTCTGTAGGTAAAATAGTCATTTTGAAAAACTTAACATACTAACTTAACTAACAAAGTAGGACCATTGATGAAAGATAAATATAACATTAGAGATTATATTCGTAATTTTAAAACTAAAATTTTGATCAAACCATAGGGACTATTCATGTAATTTACTCATTTTGTTATTACAACTAACTTTATTAATTTCTTTTTTGATGATAAATATCTTCTTCTTGTCAACTAATATAAGTTCATATTAGTTCAAGAGTTCAAACTTTTTGCCATCTATTTAGGGACCTTTTTGTTACTTGTATGCATATTTGTGGGCCAACGGTGTAATTTTCCATAGTTAGAGATCTAAAGTGAAATCTGATATTATCACACTGATCTTCCTTGTAATTTATATATTACTAATTATCAACTTTGTTATGCTTAGTAGGTTGTACAATATGCTTAATAGGTTGCATTCACCTTTGTCTATTTTCTTAATCCTCAACTTATTTCTTATCTTAATCCAATACTTTTATCAATTTACAATTTGACCCTAATATTTTTTTACTTTCAACTTTTATCTCCTATACTTTTCAGATTTTATAAAAATTTTGTTTTACAGTTCGGTTGAAATTTTGCAGTCAACTCACCGCATCGTGCGTGTGTGTTTCAAAGAATTTACCGTTATATTTTCCATGTTTAACGACCCCATCACAACGCGCTGGTTCTAGATCGACTTACTCATTATTTTATATGTTTTACGTTCCGCCTACGCGGTTTAAAACTTTTACACCTACTTTTCGTTTGTTTTTATTAATATCTTTTACTACGAGCTTTTTGAATGTTCGTGGTCACTGGCGGTGGTGTGTTATTAATGATACTTGACACGGTTTTACGTCCCCGCTGCAAAGCAGGGGGCTTAAGACTAATTAACTCTAATATTTAACTACTATATAAAAGTGCAAAATACAATTATGATGCGTATTTAGTGGTAACAATCATAGTAAGTGGTAACCGTTTAATATCTTCATTGTAAGTATCTTTTACATGCCAATGATGTTCTTTTTATAGGCGAATGGTCTCTAGCTAATGGCAAGAATATTGCTAGAATCATGAAATGTTTTTATCTACTCAAGGTTGAAGATTGTGTTGGGTTCGGTCATTCACTCATACCCAAATATGCTCTACAATCAAGTATCAACAAGTTGGGCTGCCAATAGTGTGTTTTCCCTTTTTACTACCCTGAATTGCCTATAGGTTGTAATACAAACCTTTCAAATTGTACACTAATCCTAAATACATTTAATGTCAAATTATCAATTGTGATTCTACTCACCTTATAAAATCGGTTCTATCTACCATTCAAAAGTAATAAATCCTCTAAAGAAGATCAGAATAAACTGTCTATTGAGCAGGAATTCCGAGGGTAATAACATTTAATGGGTAAGCAAGTTGGTTGAAGGTTATAGATTTAAAAGAAGAAAAGAGCCATTGTTGGTTCTTAAAAGGCTACAAATAAGGCACTTCTAGTAAAGTGGCATTTGAGGTTCAAGGTTGAAGTTAACCACTTGTGGTGAAAATTGTTAGTACATAGTTTACAACTTGATGTACTTAGATGTATTTTTGCATTATTTATCATTTCCTAAAGTGTAAATTACAAATTTATTTATAATAGTTATCCCCTCATCTAGGGGCATTCAATCTCAAAACTCTTTCATGGCATCAGAGCCAACAACACTTGGACTCTTGTCCCTCGACCCAACAATCATCATGTGATCGACTCCAAATGGTCGTACTAAATACCAAGGCGATGGGTCCATTAGCCGTTACAAAGCCCATCTTGTTGCTCAAAGTATTAATCAAATTCAAGGTCTAGATTATTTCCAAACATTCAATCCGGTTGTTAAGGCTACTACAATTCGTGTCGTTCTATCTCTTGCTACCATCAACAACTGGCTCATTCATCAACTTGATGTTAACAATGCATTCCTTCACAGTCATCTGTCCGAACTTGTATACATGGAGCAACCACCCGGCTTCAACGATACACCTTTTCCTGACCATGTTTGCAAATTAAACTGTGCCATATATTGCCTCAATTAATCCTCATGTACTTGGTTCTAACGTCTTAGCAAGTTCTTACTTAACAACAACTTCATCTGCAGTCAATCTGATCCATCCATTTTTTATTTTTTCCCGTGATGATTGTACCATGTATCTTCTAGTTTATGTGGATGACCTAATTCTTACAGGCAACAATCCCAAAATATTGGCTTCATTCATTACCCGATTGAATCGGGAGTTCGCCATCAAGGATCTCGGTAGTCTCAACTTTTTCCTTGGTCTTGAAGCAAACTGCTCTGAGAATGGGCTATTTCTTTGTCAAAACAAATATGCTCAAGCGTGCCAACTTACTTGATGCTAAACCCGTGCATACACCGCTCGCCACTAATGCTATTTTTAGTACAACTAGTGACCCATACAAAGACCTTACTCACTATCGCTCACTTTTGGGTGCTTTACAGTACCTAACCATAACCCGTTTAGACATCTCATACGCAGTGAATCAGGTCAGTTAGTTCCTTCAACAACCTACAGATCTCCATTATCAGCATGTCAAAAGGATTCTACGTTATATAAAAGGCACACTTGATTATGGTTTAACCTTCACCAAACCATCACAAATTACATTGTTGGGTTATTTGGACGCTGATTAAGCTCATTTTCTCGAGACACGCCGCTCTACATACGGGTACTCGGTCTTTCGTGGTGGTAACGTAGTCTCCAGGAGTGCAAAGAAGCAACCAACGGTCTCTCGGTCAAGCTGTGAATCAGAATATCACGCCATGGCTAACGCTGCATCTGAAATCATTTGGCTCACGCACTTGTTACGTGAGCTCCATGCTTTAACCCGGACCATCCGGCTCTACTTTGTGACAATCAACGTGCTATATTTCTGACTTAGAATCCCGTGGCACACAAATGTTCCAAGCACATTGATTTGGATTATCACTTTATTCATGAATTAGTTTCATCTGGAAAGCTCCATACTAAATTTATTCCAACCAAGCTACAGATTGTTGATATCTTCACCAAGAGTCTCTGTCAATCACAATTTGAATTCTTCCGCTCGCAACTTCGACTCGGACCACGACCCTTTCGCTTGAGGGGGGATGTTAGTACATAGTTTACAACTTGATGTACTTAGATGTATTTTTGTATTATATATCACTCCTAAAGTGTAAATTACAAATCTATTTATAATAGTTATCCCCTCATCTAGGGGCATTCAATTTCAAAACTCTTTCAAAAATCAATCTTGGCCCTTTATCAAATTTCTTCGAGAATTTGGCACTCAATTGTGACTAAAAAGCTACAGCTAGAGTGTCAAAATCTATTAAAAAAGTTGGGATCGAGCTTTATCAATATGGTATTAATCTTTCCTCTTATGTTAAATCAATGGTGGGGAATGGGAAGTCCACTCATTTCTAGCTGATAGATGGATCGTTGACACCCCCTTTTGCAACTATTTCCCCTTGTTATATACCCTTGAAGAGGGTGCGAGCTTCATTTGGATTAAAAATAGAGCAAGATTACAATATCTAGAATGACATAATTGATGTGATTTTAACTTTGTAGATGATCACTAGCTATGATTATATTGTTGTTTGTCGAGACTCGTAGCACGGTTTTTCATTTTGTTAAACTAAATGCCGCCTTCCAGAAGTATATACCCTTGAAGAGGAAAAAAAACATTTTGTTTGGGAAATGTTTTTCTCTTTCGACTAATTATTTTGTATGGTCTTGGAGACAGTGGTGTATCACATTCTTAAATAAGCAGATTGAGTTAGAGAAATGTTTGTAGGTTCTTTTCTCCTTCTCACTTGGTATTAATACTAAAATTTCCAAGGACAAATGGACGTTTTCGTATTGTTTCATGCCGGATAGTGATTTTGACTGTCATTTTATTCAATCCAAGTTAGATACTTATGTTTCCCACGGTCCGGTTCTTAAATTAGAGTGGAATAATTGGATTTCCATCAACATTAATGTAATGAATCAGAGAATTTTCTTAGCAAAATCATGTCCTTGATTGAGCTTACTCTTAGGAGGGTTCAATTGCACTTGCATTTATGCCCAATTTCTAGCGACCGATCATACAAATATGATCATTTTGCCAAGGGGATAAACGAAGGAAAAACTTATTCATGCGATTAAAATGGTATCATGTAGTGCATTTGGCAGGCTAAACATGAATTAATTCTCAACAACAAACAATTTTTCCATGGTGTTGTAATTTGGTTATTGTTTCTACTTTGGTGTTTATATTTTTTATAGCATCTAGTGTTAATGAAACATTTACCCATCAAAGAAAAATATTTTTGATAACCATCATAGATAATTTTTTTAACATCCAATAATTTTTATAAGTCCGGTCACCCGAGTAAACCCATTGACGCCGATGACTTAGCCCGCCCATCATTACCGGGGAAAACACGCCACCTAAAAACCTATTGTGATAAAACCACTGACCCATTTGAAGCATATTGTATCAATTGAGACTCTAACCCATAATTTTTATTTTAAAAAAACCATAAATATCTTATTCCTAACCAATTAATTTAGGGCTATTGACAACCATTATAGTTAATAACTTGCGTTCAAATTAACTTGCTATTAATGTATTGACTCTACATTAATAAATCAAACTGTTATTAACGCATTAATATTTTATTAATAGATTTAAATGTGACATTCATTACACCAAATCACACGAACACAAAACAGCTAAACCCACACACAACTCCATTGCAATAGAACACTAGCTAACATCTTCACTGTGAGACGATGAACATTTGAATGGAAGCTTTCTCTCTCATCCCCTCACAAATCTCTCTCTCTACAATCTCATACACTACTTCAATTTCAGATTTCACAAACCCTAAGCAATAATCAATTCGATTTGAAGCTGATTGATGCGTTATTGAACTCAGATCCGAATAATGGAGGAGTTATCCGGCGAACGTGATGTGATCGGAACGACGGAGTCGCCGGAGATGTGTAGTGTCGGAGAGTATAGCGGTGGCAATGTGTGGCCTCCGGCCGGTGATGTACCGCGGTTGACGGTTGCGGGATCTTGTAGAGATGGAGGAGGTAGGGGTTCGGGTGGTGGTGGTCGTAGGAGAGGTGCGGTGAGGCCGAGCTTGGATGCTGATGATGTTATAAATTTGCTCCACGGGTCGGATCCGGTGAAGCTGGAGCTTAATCGGCTGGAGAATGAAGTTAGAGGTGATGAGTGATTTGATGTGAAGTGATGTTGTTGATGAGTTGAATTGTTTTGGTTTGTTTGAATGTTGATGTTGTTTGTTGTTTTTAAGTGGTGAATTAGCTAGGGTTTTGGTTGATTTTTTTGGTTATTTTGCAGATAAGGATAGAGAATTGAGTGAGTCACAGGCTGAGATTAAAGCACTCCGGCTGTCTGAGCGACTGAGAGAAAAAGCTGTTGAGGAGGTATTGTTTTCACCTATGAACTTACGCTTATTATGTAGAATTAACTACACATTATGATATATTTTCTTGTGTGGCAATTTTGATTGAATGCATATCCTGTATTGATATCATGTTTTGAACTTTTTCCCCTTCAATTTGTCATTTCATTGGATAGGATGATGTTAATGAGTCTTTTGTTTCTTTGTTCCTTTAAAAGATTGTACACTGTGGTTCCTTTTACAGTATATTTGCATTCGATATGATTTGCAGTTATCAAATCTATCTGTAGAATATAACAAATGCTATTCTTGGGGTATATGGTGTTTTGACATTGATATTGTCCACTGAGAATAAAAAGTGTGTAGTGTCATTGTCTGAGGTACTCTCCCTGTTTGGTATTTAGTCTATTTCATGAGTAGAAGTGGAACATGGTTTTGTTGTTTCCATGTTCCTATTTGGTGGTTCTTGTATTTAGGTACATGTATGTATGTCTTTGCACGTGCCATATCTGTGTGCCTTTTCCTTTTCCCCACTCACATTTGTTGAAGATACGAATTTACTCCCTTTTCAACAATTTCCATCTTGGGGTGTTTTCCAATAGCTAGAAATGTTAATTTATCATGGGCATGTTTTTTAATTTTAGGATTGATATACAGTTAGAGATGTGGTAATTTTCGCTATTTATCACTGCCCATTTGTTTGTCTTATGATGGTACATTTACAGTTCCCATTTGTATGTATAACTTGTAAATGAGCAGAATTTTATACAGCACAACAAATCTTGTGTGTTTCCTTGTATGATTTTTCACAGTTTTTCTAACCTTTCTTTTATCATGTTTTTAATTATCTGATTATATTCTTTTCGTGTTTGAAACTTCAAAATTTCGCTACAAGATAAAAAAGAAGTAAGAATTGAAATTGGCTAATTATACGGTTTCAAGTCATTGTTGCAAAGAGCAACAATAAGCCATCCATGTTAGATAGTTGGTACAAAAGAACCCTGCAACTATGCTCTTTTTTCCTATATAATTGAAAAGCCATTGAGAAAATTTTTGTTAATAATTTATTAAGTGTATTGTACTCAAATGGCATCGTGCATAACTCAAATACAGCCCTTTAATGTAACTAGGAGCACAAAAGAAATGAGTTAAATGAGATTTTGATCCTTAATCACACCCTTAACACTGTTTGACCTGTTACGATTACTTAAATATTGTGTCTTAAAAGAAATTAAAATTTTCAAATTATGTTCTTTGGTGTCTTTATTCCTTTGCCCATTTGAATCTAGTATGTGGTTTATTAAGTTTGTATTTTGCAACAACACTGACACAAATTTCTTCTTGCTCTCTCTGTATACCTTAGCTAACTGAAGAGTTGTCGAAAGTGGATGAAAAGCTGAAGTTGACCGAATCTCTTCTCGAAAGCAAGGTATTGATTGAATCATGTCCATCCCCACTAGTGGTGGCAAAAGGATTGGGGTTGGTTAGATTAATGGTTTAAAACAGGTAATATTTTGTTTTGGTCAAAACAGGTTGCCTCAAAACACTTTTTCCAGAAGTTAATTATTTCTATAAATGATTAGTATGCCATATATGCATTCTAGTACACTGTGACTTCCAACCCAATTGTTTTGTTCAACCCGTTTTCTTACAAGCTACTTTTTAAATTTTACAGTCTGACCATTAGAGATAAAATCAACTGCAACCGGACTGTTCATGTGTAAATGGATCAAAATTTGACACCTCTAATTCTTCAATATAGTGTACTTTTTCCATTATAGCATCAGATATAATTATATGGATTTTTGGTTTCTAGAATCTTGAAATCAAGAAAATCAATGATGAGAAGAAAGCATCAATGGCAGCCCAGTTTGCTGCAGAAGCTACTTTAAGAAGAGTCCATGCAGCTCAAAAAGATGATGATATGCCACCAATTGAAGCCATCCTTGCACCTTTGGAAGCTGAACTCAAGCTGGCTAGACAAGAGGTTTGACTTCTATCTTTTGACTTGTGAATGCTGATAATTATATTTAATTTTAACATTATTTTCTTGTGGTTTTGGATTTCAGATTGCAAAGCTTCAGGATGACAACAAAGCATTAGATCGTTTGACTAAGTCAAAAGAGGCTGCTTTACTTGAAGCTGAGAGGACTGTGCAGGTTGCATTGGCCAAGGCATCCATGGTGGATGATCTCCAGAATAAAAATCAGGAGTTGATGAAGCAGATAGAAATTTGCCAGGTTAATTAATGCATTATGAATGCCTTAAATTGACAGTTCATAATTTTTCAAAATGTAAATCCATGTTTCCTCTGCCATTTTTCCAGGAGGAGAATAAGATTTTGGATAAAATGCATCGTCAAAAAGTTGCTGAGGTGGAAAAGCTTACCCAAACTGTACGTGAGCTTGAAGAGGCTGTTCTTGCTGGTGGTGCAGCTGCAAATGCTGTGAGGGACTATCAGCGAAAAGTTCAAGAAATGAATGTAAACCATATAATTCCATTATGTGGTTGGTTAGAAATTTATGCATATTTCTAATAGTGGTGGCAATTCGACCCTTTGCTTATGAATGGGTCAATCTGGCTCATCTCATACAAATCAAATAAAAAAAATTAGCTAAAAAGGAGAACATGTCAACATTCGCAGGGGTTGAATGCGGTCAAACATGCCCAATATCTATTTTGTTTGCATATAACCTTCTAAATCATTTTATTTAGACTACTTTTGTAATAACATTGTTTTCAAAAAAATAAATAATTGGCAAATAGTGTGGGTCAACCCAGCCTGGACTGGCAGTTTGACCTATACTAAATGACATGTTTCAACCCAACTCTACTTGCACCTTTAAAATATGCTTTGATCAACCAGTATAGCTAACTGATTTGGTGTTTTACTATTAATAGGTGGAAAGAAAGACTCTAGACAGAGAGCTAGCTCGCGCAAAAGTTACAGCCAATAGAGTGGCAACAGTTGTAGCTAACGAATGGAAAGATGCTAATGACAAGGTGATGCCTGTTAAGCAATGGCTTGAAGAAAGAAGGTTCTTGCAGGTATTGTCTTTCTCTTTTTAAATTTCATACAGAATTTGTTCCTTTATCTGTTTTTTAGATATTGACTTGCCAGTTCACCCTTTTGTGAACAGAGTGAGATGCAACAATTACGGGACAAGCTAGCTATAACTGATCGCGCGGCAAAATCTGAAGCACAATTGAAAGTAATATACTTTTATTTATTTCTTAAAGAGTGTCTACATTTGGATTTATTTCTCATGACTTTAAGTTTCAATTAATTATATAAAAATATAGGAAAAATATCAACTACGACTCAAGGTACTAGAAGACACTTTAAGATCACCAAACACTGTTTGCCCTTCACGCCGTCAATCATTAGGGGGAGCTGATAACTTTTCCAAGCTGGCATCCAATGGATTCTTACCAAAAAGATCACCTTCTTTTCAAATACGATCATCATTTCAATCTGGTTCAAGTTCAGTTTTGAGGCATGCTAAAGGTACATCAAAGTCCTTTGATGGCGGGACCCGATCACTTGACAGGGGAAAACTTATCTCCAGTGGTGGTAATAGTCCCACTTTTAATATTAAGCAATCTTGTGATGGAACCAAGGACAAGGAGATCAGTGATGCTTCATGGAAAGATAACCCGGATGGAAAACCCGAAACAGAGGACACTGTACCGGGTTTGTTGTATGATTTACTGCAAAAAGAAGTGATTTCTTTGAGGAAATCTTGTCATGAAAAGGATCAGAGCCTTAAGGATAAGGATGACGCCATTGAGGTTCATATCTTTTTGTTTAATGTTTTTAATTCATATCTTCTCTTTTCCATTAGTAAAGGTAGCAACTTCAACCTGTTTGCTTATGAGTGAGTCGATTTTATAGTGTTGGCCATTCATGGTGGGTTTAGGTCATGGGTTTGTGTAACCCAATCTGATTACTAAAATAGTTGTAAAAGTGTTTACAAATTGGTGGGTTGAATATCTAGTTTATACTTTTTTCTTAATTCTAATCTTAAATGTGTAGGCAGGTTGAAAATGGGTTGGCAGCTGTATCCCGTTCTGTTTTTTATACGGATCAGTCTATGATACCCGTTTATGACCCGTATCCTTTTTTTGTGCCGTGTCCAGAATTACCACCCCTACGATCTGAGTTAGGTTTAATACTTTAATCCCTAGCAGGTACAAGGGGCAATGTTAGAAAAAGGTAGCTTAAAAGGAAATGGGTCAATGTGTGCTTTAAATGTATACAACCTCATAATTGGTTAATTTTAAATATCAGATTATGATTGCAAATAATATAAATTTTGTGATCAAACCTAAGCGTTTTCGTCAAACTTGCCATCTCTAATAAGAAGTGTTTCTTGATATTAATATTAATATTAATATGGTTTCAGATGTTAGCAAAGAAAGTAGATACTTTACAAAAGGCAATGGAGGTGGAGGCGAAAAAGATGAGAAGGGAGGTAGCTGCAATGGAAAAGGAGGTAGCTGCTATGCGGGTTGATAAGGAACAGGACAATCGGGCCAAAAGGAACTCAAAGGCTCCTTCCCACCTACTTCCAGCTAAGTATGTTAATCTCCCTCTTTATTTGATAACTGTGAAATCCCGTTACTTGTAAACTCATGGGACCATATCGATATCCTGCTAACCAACGCAACTAGATAAAACCCAGGTTGCGCTGGGCAGGTTGACCTTCAAGGGGTATAAAGGCAGAAAACTAGTAGAAGTTGGATTTGAACCGGAACCCTCTTGCGCCCCAACCCTTACTAGTCAACCTCTTATGCTTCAAGTTTATTTCGACAACGGAGGTAAAATACCTGACATGTGTCTTGATGTTTGCAGGAATGTAGCACGAGGGGGATTATCACGAACCGCCCCATAACAAAACAAGGAGCAATTATTATTATTACCTTTGTTCTTAGTTTTGATTAGACCCATGGGTCGGGTCGGTCCCGTTGTGAAGATGAAAAAACAAGAGATAGATGGGGGTAACGGCCCACGGGGGGTCTGACTATTTGTGTAGAAGAAATCAGCAGGTGGAGGTGAAGCTGAGCTAACCTTTTTTTCTCACGACAAATAGCTTTCTCATTAGTATTGTTTTGCTTTTGTTTTGTGGCCAATGCTTCTCCTCCTCCAACTTGGTACAAATATACTTTAACTTGCAATCTAAACAAACAAATATACCCGGTGTGATTCATTCTTAACAAAACTATTGATAGGGCCTAAAAAGGGTGTGATGTGGGAAAGTCTTATCTTTATACCCACGATTCCAAAGATGTAGTTAACTTACAATCTAATGTTGATTAATTTGGTGTAAAGTGTAAACATATCTAAAATACTCTTTTTGGCGACAATTATAAGCATTTATCTTTCCTAAAACAAGGTGTGTTTGCTATATATAATATATATATAATATCCTTGTGAAGTTTTAAAGCAGTTCATTTGAAGTATGAGTTGTTTAAAACTAGAAGAGCCGGTTGGGGTAGGGGTTGATATTTGGCTGGCCTAAACCTAGAGTTAAGCTTGAATTGACTCCGACATAAAAGAACACTTCGGTCATGGATAATAATATGAGCTTGAGCTTTGTTGTGGGTTGTGAGAACCATGAGCTGCTTTCAGCAAAGAGCCAAAGATGCATGAAATGTACCATGTATCAGCACCCAAACCAGACTAACTGAACTGGCCGGTCCCGGTTCCTACCCTGAAAAGACTGTCGGTTCCTATCCGGCTCTTGATTTGAAAAAAAAAGTCTTGTTTCTGTACCTGTTTCCAAACCGCAACTGGTTCCTACCTGACCCGGAACAACCTAGCTCTAGGATCGGTTCTAGCCATTTGGGTTTTTGATCATGAGATAACGGCTATACAGCTGTTTGGGGTGATTTTGTGACCCTTTTTTATTTATTTCTTATTTTGCCCTCCTAAATTAGTATAAATAGATATTTGAAGAAATTGGTTGCTTACCTCACTTGAAAAACAAAAACAAAAGAAAAAAAAGGCAAAAATACTCTCGTTTCACTCTAGTATTCTATATTTCTACTTTTGTTATGGCTCAACCGCAATCGTCCGTTGACCAGGGTTTTACAACCAAGCCTATGGTTTGAGTTCTTCCAAATAATATGAACCCGGAAGTTTTGGGCAATTGAGATTTGGTTGAGATGAGTGAGAATCTCAAAAAACTCATTGCAAGTTTTGTGTCGTTTTATTAGCAAAAGAAGTGAACTTGACTTTGAAAAAACACAATGAAAACAAGTGCAAGGCTTTGAAAGACAATCTAAGGTCCAAGTAAACACAACTGAGTGGTGACTATAGAATGTTTATCTACGGCGTAAATATGGTTTGCAATCAAATGAAACCGGTTCTTAGACCCTATGAGGAATATTATGTACAACATAAACACAATTTGCTATCGAATTTTAGTTTCCTACTAAAGAACAAACTTGCTACCAAACTTCAATTTTGATATTGATGAACTAAGTTAATGCTGACCGTCAAATTCAAGCACCTTTATTAACCTTGTGATTTCAACCCTAGTCAAGGCTTTGCCCTTGGACCCCACCAGGGGTTATTGGCCATTAGACCTTGCTACCGGGAGTTCTCCCCATGATCCTTGTTGTTTAGTAGCCTTCACCCAATTGAACTACCTAGGTGTCTTTGCATCGAAATTTAGAATAATCTTGATCATGTGTGCGCTCTACACATCCTTAGTTATATCAAAATTGACTTATTAATCACCAACATGGTAATGATATTTTGGAATCGTATGAAACACTGATTTACCCTTTGGGTGATTGTGTTGATGCATATCATGGCCAAATTTGAGTGTGATGTGTAACGAGGGAACTATTAGACGAATCCTGCATTTTTTGCTAACTTTTTGAAGGGTTCTTAATTTAAACATCTTCTTCACGTATCCTATTTTTAGCCTCAACCGACAAAGAAAAATACTCATTACCGTATTATGCCCAAATTGTAACCTTATTGAGCACTAAATCAGATGCCTAACAACAATCTTTGAATGTTTTTATTTGAGTTAAGGTCGTGATTTTTCCACTGCAACTTCTACCATATAATCTATGAATTAGCTGGTAATTGGTACTACATATCTTGGTTTTAAAAAACGAGAAGCGCACCGAGGCGACAAGGTCTAAAACCGAAGCGCGAAGCGCAAAAGCGGAGGGCTTTTCGTACGCGAAGCGCTAAGTGTTTATATAATTTTTTTAATATAATCCTATAGGTTTTTAGCATCCCCGCCCAAAATATAGCTATAAATAATGTTTATATATGCTTTAATGTATAAATTACATGTATGTATAACTTCTTTAGCAACATTTATAGCAATTTGAAGCAAAAAAAACCCACTGTACAAGAAGCGCGCGCCTCAGAGGGATTTTCCCCAAAAAATCGTGCTTTTCTTGCGCTTCTTGTACAGCATGCACCTTGTGTTACAAAACGCTAGGCGCGCCTCAGGCGCGCTTTTTAAAACCAAGCTACATATTACATCCAGGATAACCAAATGATGATAGTTCCTCGACTCTTAGTGCCACTACAGAGCACTTTCCTCAAGATGAATCGTAACACATCTAATTTTATAGTTCTTTGATTTTTTGTCAATCTTGAAATAAAGCTTCACTTTGTATAACGATCTTTTTACTTCTTTTCCATTGAACTCGTGAAATTCAAACTTGCAGGACCTATTATTAATCATAGTTATTCTTGTATCAACTAATGTATCCATGTGGTCATTTTGATGTATAACTCCGATTGTTTTGACTCTTGATCAATGTGCATATGTATTGAACCATTTATTCTAAAGTTGATCGGATATTCATAAAGAGTTCCTCCGGTTATGTTTGTATTCATAAGAGAGTCTTCTTTGAATCTTGATTTCTAGACGTCATGCTATTGGTTGTCATTGAATCTCCAATGTGGTGAAATTCAAGAGTCTAATGAAGGCTCTGGTACCACTATCATGAGCATTGAGCAAGCAAGAAAAATTGAATAAAATGATTAACGACCTGAGTGGTTAAGCAATTAACCAATTATTTACACAGTAACTCCTCAACTATTACAACAAGACAATTAGTTACATACAAACTTCATGTAACCAGTTGCGGAAACAAAAAAAAAATTCTCATCTCGATTTCTATCATCTCGATTTACATATGTTTCGGTTCGGGTCGGACTTTAAAGAACTTTATTCTAAATCCTTTGTAGTAAAATGGACAAGTCAAAACCCGTAATTAATGAAACGAACCCAATTTAGGAAATATTTCTTGCACCAACTTCTCGAAAACAAGTTAGACCAACCTAGAATAACCAAGAAGGGCAACGCGTTTTGGAATGTTTAATCACCTTTTGAACATGTTTATTTGTCTAGCGTAAAGAAAAACTTTATAATCATCAAAAGTACCTAACAATAATCTAGGATTAAAAATGTAATATATATATATATATATATATATATATATATATATATATATATATATATATATATATATATATATATATATATATATATATATATATATATATAGTGAGTGATAGAATTATATAAGTTAAGAAAAATAGAAGGTTTTAAGAAAAGTTATATTTGATGAAACTATATAGTTGATGAAACATAAATCAAATGAAAAGGTAATTGGTCTACATAATCAAGACTCTATGAAGCATGATTAACACAATTAATGATTGTGGGCCACTCATAGGGCCAAATGATGTTCATAAGAAGCCCAAAAAGAAAGTTTTTTTTTTTTGGAACGACTAGTTAATTGTTAGTATCACCAAGTTAGTAATATCCACACATGTCAAGATTTAAATCTTGGATCTTCAAAAGAAGCAAAATCTCTCACATCTCTCTTAACCACTAGGCGAAAAGATCACCGGTAAAAAAATGAGTTGATAGTTAACAGAAAATTAGTTCGAACTCAGCAACACTTAATACTAAAAAGAGGAGCAAACTACCACGACAACAATCGGTTGAGCAATTCGGTCAAATTTATTTTTAGGTGGGTCACTCTCAAATTTTTTATGGGATCAACTGGCTTTTGTTTGTATACATGAAAGGTGAAAACAAGAAATTCTAGTGGGTCCTTTTGACCCCATACCATAATAAGTACTTCCGCCTCTGCATGTAACAAACCAAACGATTGTGCAGTTGTCCCGTGAAGACAACAAGACTGAAATAAGGGTAGAGTTTCATAATTTAACTCAAAAACCAAAACATTAAAATTAATTTTCTTTTATGCCTTCACTTACGTGCGACCCTCGTAGTCCAACCAAAACGGCCTCTCAGCTAGGGTTCAAAGATAGTTTTTAAAAAGGTTGCACCAAGCTTACGAGATGCATTACCCTACGTACACATTGATCCATGGTGTGATCAAATACATGATTTTAAGAAAAAAAGGAATTAAATCTTTTTTGATTAACTACAACTTTTAGATTTAATTATATTACACATGTTAGAGCAAATGAAACGTAGAAAATAATTATGAAAGAGACAATAATGAAATGGTATAAAGACCAATTATTAGATAAAATATAAAAAATTCAAAATCAATAATAAAATCAGAAGCATTCATATTTTAACTTTTTTCTTTTCCCCCTTTGACTTCGATTTTGTCTCTTCTACTTATTGAATTATTTCTTTAATCACTCATCAAACGCATGCTCAATTTCCCTCTTCAACATTTGAATACCTCTCAATACAATCAATTTCCCCAAAATCCCACAAATCATGGATCAAAATCAAGAACTCAAACTCACCCAGATGAAGATTTGTGTTCAAAACCTTGGTTCATCCACAGAGGTAAACGATCAATCTAATCTCAAAATCATCATAATTATTGTATTTCATAACACATTGTTGTTCAATTGCTGAAATTATAATGGGGTTTGTTTCAATTTCGATTGTGTGTAGAAGTACGGAGACCCAACACTCGAGAGGTTCTTGATCGCGAGATCTATGGATGCTAATAAAGCTGCAAAGATGTTTGTTTCATGGGAGAAATGGAGGGCTTCGTTTGTGCCATTAGGGTTTATTCCAGATTCTGAAGTGATTGAGCAATTGGAAGCTAAGAAGATCTATTTGCAGGGGTTATCGAAGGAGGGACACCCTGTTATGGTGGTCAAAGCTTGCAAGCATCATCCTGCTAAAGATCAGCCACAGTTTAAGAGTAATTTCTTGAATCTCTTATTGTCTTTCATTTTGTCACTGCATTTTGGTTTTGACTTGATTGTTTGAATTAGAATTTGGGTGTTTGGATGTGAGTTTTCAAAGGGATTATCTTCAAATATTCAGAAATCAGAGTATTATGATCTGGTGATAAGTGCTTAAAGTATGGGAGTTTAGTAAAGTAAACACATTCAGGGTGTAAACGAGCCTCGTCGAGCTCATTAAAGCTTGAGCTTGAATGGTTTAACTTAATAGAGCTCGAGCTCGATAGAATCATGAGTGTTTTTTTAAGCTTGGACTCGGGTTCAACCTGTTTATCATTTAGAGCATGTTTGGATGGACTTTTCAAAAGTCCTTTTTGACTTTTTGGAGGGGTAAAAAGACAAAAATACCCCTCCAGAAGTTAGAAATTATAACTTCTAGTGACTTCTGGAGGGGTATTTTTGTCTTTTTACCCCTCCAAAAAGTCAAAAGGAGCTTTTTTAAGCTCATCCAAACATGCACTTAATAGTTATTTCTTTTGTATATATAAAATTGTTATTTATAATTTATAACTATAATTTTGTATATTATTGTGATATATATTGTTTAGCTACTGTTATCATAGTCAGTGTTGTAAAAGTCGCTAGGCGCTAGTCGGGCGGTGGGGTACCGACTAGCGATTAAGCGGGAGTAATCGGGATTAGTCGGATTGGAATTTTTATATATAATTTTCAGTTTTATGTATAAATACACACATTTTCATATGTACTTAATAAAAAAGTTTAGTTTTATATATAAATATACATATTTGGCCGCAATTTCCAATATTTGGCCGGAATTTTTGAAGTTTGCCGGAAGGTCGCCTGGAATCTCGCCGAAACCTCGCCGAAACCCTACCGGAATTTCATTGGAATTACAATTTTTTGGCCGATTAAGACCGCCTAGGTCTGATTTTGACCTCCGTTGACCGCCTAGCGATTAATTGGCCGATTAGCCAAAAATTCCTAGGTGAGGGGCCAATTTCCGATTAATCGCCGATTAATCCCGATTTTTGCAACACTGGTCATAGTTATATATAATAATACTTGTAATGTGATGTATATTTATTATATAAATAAGAATTATTATATTTATATAAATTAAAAGCTCGTTTAAGCTCATGAGTCTAGGTATATTCATATATGAAGTTCGAGCGGGCTCAAGCTCGTGTTAGTTTGATATGATTCAAGCTTTTGGCGAGCTAATCCCGAGTAGCGCATGAACGGCTAGAAATACTTGGTTCATTTGAGATTTAGATTATAATCCTCAATGTTAACTATGATTTCTTGTTATCTTATTTTTGGCATTCATGGGTCTTGTTAGAGGTTAATTTTTCCTTCATTATTCTGTCTTGATTAGTTCATTTGATTCCTTAGAGATATTCTTGTTTTCTTTCTTTTTCTTTTCTTTACATTTTTTAATGAGTGGGTCTATTCCTCATCATAGGGAAATCTGTTTTTAAATTCAAAAAATCAGCATATAAAACTGTTTCTTTAAAAGGTGATGGTAACATGCCTTCTTTATTGCATTACATTTGGGGTTAGGTGTATCAAGATAACTTAACCTAATAATGAGTTGCTTAAATTGGATATGTAGTTTAATGAGTGATTAGTCTCTTCTAACAGAATGGATTCATAAGAACTTTTAAGTTGACTTTGACTAGAATAACTTTTCCTTGATTATAAGAAACTTCTCAGCTTCAAAATGTACTTGTGTATTTGTAGTTTGGGATAAAGAATTTATTTATAGGTTAAACCATAAATGAATAGTTACAAGTAAGAGGATTTTATCTATAAAAGTCAACATGCTATTTCAATTTTTAATTATAAAGATAATATTTGTTAGTTTTCTAATAGTATATTGACATGTGAATAGATTTTCCAAGATTTTTTCTTTGACTTAATACGTGAAGTTTAGGAGATACACCATAAGGTCCACTAAATACCAATCATTGTTGATTTTCCATGCATCATTATTGGTAAAGTTAAAAAAATTGGAAATATTTATTAAGTTTAAATAGTTTCTTGAAATTTTTATAAAAACTTTATGGTATTTTATAAAAAATGAGCCTTAAATTTATTAGATATATTAATATGGCCAATGTATCAAGTACAATCAAGCTAGTGCAAACCTAATACTTGTTTTGTTTCTCTTAAATACAGAATTTGTGGTGCATCTGCTTGACAAAGTAATAGCAAGGTATGTTCTTAATTGAAATGTGATTTTTGATCAATCTTTTTGTTCAATTATGTAAGTGAAAATGTGAAACTATTATGAGATCTTACTTTATTTATTTTATTAAAGTAAATAAAATGAAAAACAGTCAACTTTAAACTTGTTTTGCTCATTTCAGAGGTTTCAAAGGGAAAGAAATTGGAAATGAGAAGCTAATTGCTGTTCTTGATTTAGATCAAATTGGTTACAAAAATGTTGATGCTCGCGGATGTATCACGGGATTTCAGTTTTTACAGGTAAAATTTTCTCTTCGTGTTTCTATGTTTATCCTAGGGCGTTCATGGTCTCGTGACCATACAACTAACTACGTTTTTGAAAAACAACAAACAAAAACGGGTAAATCTTAAAATAATAAAGATGTTATGAATAAAATACATATACATAGCTAGATATTCTAAAAATAAAATAAAATATAAATTAAAAAGGTTCAACGGGCTTCAGTTTACACCGCTCGTTCGAAACTCCATTGGCTGATCGTTAAACTGCCAACTCGTCGAAACCAATCCGTATAAACCACAAACCCGCCGTACTGACAACTTGCTTCGGTTCGGATGGTTTATCTGTTTCAACGGTTTATGAAAACCCTGGTTCAACCAAGTCCTTGCCATATATTTGTTATTGCCACAACATAAACAAGTTTAATTTTTTTCAAATGCACAAAGGTTTATCAATTAAATTGATCATTTTATTAACACAAGCTCCTTTCTTGTTATGTTGGTTTTATTTTTTATAGGCATACTACCCTGAGAGGTTAAAAAAGTGTTACATTTTAAACATGCCATGGTTTTTTGTGAGTGTTTGGAAGATGATTTCTAGATTCCTTGAGAAAGCAACTTTAGAGAAGGTAACTACTCTTCTTTCCATGTGTTTTATAAAATGGTTCTAAATTCAATTTTTTATAAGTTGTAACGACCGGTAAATGCAGATTGTTATAATTAGCAACGATGATGAGAAAAAACAGTTTATTAGAGAAGTTGGCGAAGATGTCTTGCCCGAAGAGTTTGGTGGACGGGCAAAGCTTGTGGCGCTTCAAGACGTTGTATTGCCGCCTTTGGAGGATTAACCATGACTATAACTATAACTAAACCATGCTTACTCTTAATAATCTCAAACTGCTGTCATGTAACCACTTTTCATAATCTTATGTAATTTTTAATAAATTATTGCATTTAAGTTCATATTCTACTCATAGTTAAGGTTTTGGTTGTTAAGTCCAAAATAATTGGATTTGGAGAAGCTTGATGGGAAATTGTTTTTTATTTAATGATAAATGTAAAATCTTTCAATTATATTATGGTTTAGCCATCTTTAGAATGCATTAACAACAAATTACGTTGAACATGTAATTAGAAATTTAGAAGGAAGCTAATATAATAGCTAACATCGTATCTATATATCCTTTTGTTCCCCGAAAGTAAATTATGTTACTTTAGTATTAAAACCAACATAAGCCATCCTACATCATTTTTCACCTTAGTCCAAACCTCTTAGCTAAGTGACAGGACACAACAATATGGTTTACCGATTCCGAATGAGATCGATAGAACGTACGCTCCAAAGCTAGCAAGTTAACGTTTATTTTAGTGAGCGTCCCCTGAGTTTTCTATCAGGACCGGCTCTCCAACAATATATATTTTTTATCAGGACAAATTTTAACTATTCCATCAAAACGTCCTCCTGTTTCAACAATGTTTTTATCAATTATCAACCTAAGAGTATTGTTAGCGGAATTTACAACGAAAAAGAAGAACAAAGTAACAAGATTAGGAAGTTTTACTAAGTGAATTGCGATTACAATAGATTGAAGAAGAAGAAGATACCTATACAGATGAAATGCCTCATCTATTTATACTAGATCAACTAACTAACTTTCTTAACAAACTAACTTCAAGAATGACAAAACAACCCCTCTTGAAAACATTATTACACAATAAGTCCTTCGGAAGAATACCTTATCCTTTAGAAGAAACACTTGGATAATAAGTGTGACATCCGTCACCTTAAGGTCCGTCAATTAACGTGATTGTCCGTTAACTATCCTTTGATCGATCATTCCTCATCCTTATTTGACTCTTTATGTGGATATCATGTGTGCATTATCATCGTTGTGCATGTGTATTCACTATAATCATATGTTAACCTTAAAAACTATTTAAAAACTTTCATTTTCGAAACCGCCAAATACATCATTATTATATATATTAAACGTCACAAACATAACCATTTCTTAAGTCATAATATCATTAAATGCACTTTTGCAATTAATATAAAACATCTAATAAAGTCGTTTTTTTCAACCGAACCAAATTTGGGAAAACTCGGGGGTTATGCAGGGACTAAACTTGTAATTTCGCAAACTTGGGCTGGGTATATATACCTCATACCAGCCCTCATTCACCATTTTCACCATCTTCTTCATCTCTTCACTCTCTACACACACATCTTCTTCATTCGAGCACCAAATCCAACCCGTGTAGTCTTGTTTTCGTTGTCTAGACTTCATCTACAGCCTCATCTATTCTTTTCTAGCAGGTAGATGACCTTGGTTGTCTCTTTTCTTGCCTTTTCACGGCTGTCCAAAACTAGGGTTTTGGGTGTTCGGGTTCAACCCGAACACACAAGGTCGTATGGGTGCGTGTGAGGTCTTGGGTGCGTGTGAGGTCTTTCTGCTTGTGTTTCATGTTTGTGTATGTTTGTTGAGTGTTTCTGGAAGTCCTTGTGGTGTAAAACCCGTGTTTAGAGCAGCTCGGGGGCTGCTCAGCCCGACCACAGTCGCGATTCTGCTGTTCAGGCGACTGGGTCTGTCATGCGATTGAGCCGTGCGACTGAGTGGCTCGTGCGACTGAACCATGCGTCTAAGTCAATCATGCGACTGAGTTGTGCGACTAGGCATGTCGTGCGACTGAGTCGTGCAACTGAGTGTTGTTATGCGATTGAGTCATGCGTGCGAATGAGTGTATGCGATTGAGTCATGCGTATGAATGATTGTGTGCGATTGAGTCAGGTGACCGACTGAGTGTATGCGAATGTGCGTGATTCGCACGACTGGAGTCCAATCGCACGAATGAAGGTTCAATCGTACGAAAGTAGCTAATTCGCACGATTGGAGGTTGATTCGTGCGTATGGAGGTTGAGTCGTGCGATTGGGTGTTGTGTGGTACGACTGAATGCCAGACATACGAATGAAGGCTCAATCGTACGAATGAAGCTGATTCGCACGATTGAGGGTTGATTCGTGCGTATGGAGGTTGAGTCGTGCGTCTGGTCTTGTCGTGTGACTGTAATTGTTGTGTTTGATTTCCTTTGTGCGTGGTGTGAGTATGACGTGTGATGTTGAGGTAACATTAACACAATAGCCATTGTTCGGCCACAAAGATTAAAATCAACGCTAAAAAGGGCACAAATACTATTCTAAACAAATTAAACTAGCGTTTTGCAATTATCAACCGATTTATGACTATTGACACATATTCAATACTTCTTCAATAACAATGAGACTTTTACTTAAACATCATCATCAATGGCGACAATGTCTTGTACTTGGATCTACATAAGGTCTAGTACGTGTGTCTGTCTGTGTGAGTTACACGCGACCGGCCGATACGACCCGAACCGACCGATCATTATTACGCGCTTATATCATATCATTAATGCTTAACAATAACTGTCAATAGGTGTTTGACTGTTCATTGCATTCAACATTTGGGATTACATTGATCATACATACTTACCACCTAACAAGTGAGTTTCGTGGCCCCTTTTTACATTTATTTCGATCATTTACAACTTGGGAGAAAAGTATGCTTACTCATTTTCAATGTTGTACAACTTACTACATTTTACATACAAGGAATCAACGTGATACTATGTTGCAAGTACTATTTGATACATGCTTGGGTCTGCTGTGTGGTTCTATCTTTGCAACTATTTAATTTCAGTGTGGGAACCGACGGTTAGGTATTGGTAGTACTACTGGGTTGACACCCCCACCCTCGTTCGATGGTATACTAGTTGGTACCATCAGTGGCCCCAGGAACGGGCCCTTGGGTGAATATATGCCGACAATTTCTTTGTGTACGTCACTAGGTTTGGTTGCAAAGCTCATGTCATGTGATTTTACTTGTGTATATAACTGTATTCACGGTATTCCATTACGCTTACTTATTACAGCATCACTTACATTTTTATTACTTAAACCTGCTAGCTCACCAACAATTATGTTGACCGTTTTAAGTATATCTTTTCAGGTGATCATGCAAGTCCAGGAATCTAGGTGTGCTGCCTTAGTGGAGACCCTAGGATGCATTTTTGGGACTTAACATATTTTGACAAACAATCTTTTGAACAATGCTGATATGTGTAAACAATTACAATCTTTTGAAACTTGTTCCCGGGTTGTGGGAATTTACATTACAATTTCATCTTTATGTGATTATGTGTATCCTTATCATGTTATGCTTATGGCTATGTTGTCGTGAACATTGACTAAACACGACACAAGCCCCCTTGTCGTCGGGTGTCGTCATGACACGCTTGTCATCATTTATTTATATTGCATCTCTATCGCTTACCATGTGTTATGACGATCCCGATCTCGTTACATCCCCGTGTTTCCGCTTTTAGCGGGGGTGTGACAATAAGACCTTCGGAAAACTAAATCCTTTGGAAGAAAACTTATATATCCAATACAACAAGTCAAAAGAACTTGACTAATCAACACTAATCACTTCTTGTTAACAGCATGGTATTATCACAAATAACAAGTATGAACGGAGAAAGGCCAAATGGATCAATCAACCAAACCCATTTATCTTTAACAGAGGAGACGTTCAACTTCATTGCATAAATGAAGCTCCATATCATCCAGAAGGCTTGTTACGCCACATGAAACGATATGCCACTGTTCAGCTTTTCTTCAAGTTCAAATTGTAGACGTCTGGATAAAATCCTTTAAAACTTCGTTTTTTTGTGAATATGCTTGATTTTTTTTTGAAATGGCGACTCACACACAACAATATAATGCTACTTTTAAACTACATCAATGGACAACACCTAAATAATCCAAAATACTTTCACTCCTAAATCAAACTCACAACCGTTGCTTGAGATGAGATCACCGTTTACGGCCACACCTGTAACATCTCATATTTTCCCGTTAGTGTAAAGTTACCATCGTTTGTTCGTGTAAGGACTATTTATGTTAATTATGAAATTTATGGATTTCTTATGTTTAACTTTTAATATGTCTTTAATTATTAATGAAAAAGTTAATAAACTAAGGATTGGATAATAGTAATTATAATAATAATAATAATAATAATAATAATAATAATAATAATAATAATAATAATAATAATAATAATAATAATAATAATAATAATAATAACAATACTAATAAGTTATAATAACGAATAATAATATAACTAATAACGGTAATACTAATAATGACAACAATGATAACAAGAATAATTGTAACTATTATAGCAACAATAATAATCAAGCTTATGTCAATAATAATGATGATAACATTAGTAATAATAAGATTATGTATAACAATAATCTATGAGGGTTATTAAAACTTACTAATGATAAATAATAAACTAGAGGGACCATTTGTGTAACATTTTAAAAACCCAAACCCCCTTCCCCTCTCTCTCCTTCTTTTCCGGCGACCTCGCCGGCCGGCCTCCGGCCAAGTCCGGCGAGGCTCCAAACGCACTAGAACCCCTCAAATTCGACCCCAAATCGTTACCAATCGGTTCACGAGCCTAACTCGACTCCTTTAATACACATTAATTCATGTTTAAGCCGGTTATGGATGTCGATTTAACTTGGTAACCGACGACATCAAGTTCACAACCGTTTGACAATTAAAACCTCATAATAATTCAATTAATCGAACATACACAATCGCTTAACTATCTCTAGTCTATTCTCATTGCCAATTTCTCCTGAAACACTCAAAATCACCAAAAACAAACTTCCTCTTCGTCGTGACCTGCAACTTGATCAAAATCGACCTTCCGAGCATTATTAACTGCAATTGATCGAGGGCTTTGCATCAAGAACCTCACCCGAAGCTATCCTTAAGTTTAATTCGATTGTTTTCAGCGTTTGAATCACGAACCAACTTCACCTTGGTCGCGGCTATTCCTATCACCATCTTCATCGAATCCAAACTCAAACACGTAAGTTTCCCACATCATTATAATCGGTTTGACATGAGGAACAAAAGCCCTAAACTTAATTTGATTGATAACATTGTATTGATGTTCAATTTGATTCAAGAAGAAACTAGGGTTCTTGGGAAATTGAGTATTTCTGGATGTTTTGTTTTTAACATTTAAAACCCATGTTATAACGCGGCTGGAAGCCTGGTTCACTGGTTAAGACATTGTTGCCCCATACATGAGGTCACGGGTTCGAAACCCGGGCACCTCATGTAATTTTTTTAAAGCCTTTTTGGCCTTAAATTAATTATAGAAAATTTATAATAATTATAAAAATAACTTTTATAAACCCCAAATATTTTTGAGGTCATCTAAATATTTCTTAAAAATTTATTCTTGTAAAACATTTTTATATTTTAATATAAAATTATTTACAAATGTTATAATTAAACATTTTTATAAAAATTAGATTGTTATATAATACTTAAAGGTATTAAATTAATATTAGACCTTATGATTAAGGATTTATCATGATAATCATAGAATTTAAATATAATTTTATAAATAAAATCACAAGTTATTTACAAAGGATCAATTTCCTTAAAAATAAATTTTATAAATTTCGTAAATGGTATTTTTATAAGAATTTATTAACTTTATAAAAATCCCCAAATTCTAGTACCCTAGTTCAAATTAAATCGTTAACCTTATTATTAACTTAAAACTTGTAAATATATACATATTTAGGTACCTCGTGAAGGTTTACTTTGGAACGTCGCTTATTATTCATATTAAACATCTCTTATATACTTATTGAACATGTGAGTTTCCTTGCCCCCTTTTTATCTTTTCACACCATTTTGGGGTGAAACATGATTGCTTATACATGATACACTTATACACATTTGAGACTTGTAAATCACTTGCAATTCAACTTATTATTTTGTCATGGTTATTTGTATTTTGTAAGTGATTATATGAGATACATAGTTTGTTTACAATCATTAACTATTGCTAGCCTGGCGACGTCTTAGATCTTTGGGCCTGACAAGCCTATTTGGTGCTAAAGCCGAGGTATTGCCGGCTCCTGATGACGTATGCTTGTTCATCATGGGAACCAAATACACTTAGCCAATCTTATATACTTGTAATCAAGTCGAGGTTTGGTTGTAACGATATGTGTTCTATAACCTTACTAACTTATGACCTATGACATGAATTGCTACTTGTAACCTTTTTCATATTATGTATGAAAACCTTGGAAACTCACCAACTATTTTAGTTGACTCTTATTTTTATCATGTTTCAGGAAACCCCCAAGTTTAAAGTGGACTTTGAAGCTTGCAATAAAACTAGGACTTGGACCTAGTTAAATAAACAAAATGTTATGTTATGTTTTGATTTATGTTTGAACTTATCTCTTGTTTGAGACTTATGGTTGTATTTCATTTTAAGACTTATGATAAATAATATTTGCAATTTAATATAGCGTTATGTGGTTGTGAACAATCTTAACCCTCACATCTCCACGATTCCGCCGTCAAGGTTGGGGTGTGACAACACCCAACCCCCACAACCCAACCCTCACAACCAATGCGCCTAACCACATCGAGTTAAGTTTGGTGTAATTATAATAACTAGACTAGTATCCCGTGTATTACACGAGTTTGCATTAATAATTATTAAATAGTTAGTAACAAAAATTTATGAATTCTAAAACAAGGTCTTGAGATATGATATTATTGAAATTACATACGAGTAAAGACTTTAAATAATAAAACAACGATACCATTTTTTAAACATTTTTTTATTTTTTTATTTTCTAAAAGTGAAAACGTTTTTAAAAATGCTATTTTTATAATTTTCTTACAAAAAGTTTGAATTATAATCATTTTCGTTTCATAAAAAAATTTATTTTTTAAAAAACACAAGTTTTAAATATTTCTTATTTTCGATGGTTTATAAAATCTAAATTTGTCGTTATTATGTGCTAAATTATATCAACTTTTCGACATGATTATTTTTCTAAAACAGAGTTGTCAATTTAATTTTTATTTATATCTACAGATTAAATAATGATACAGAAATAATCGAAATCAAGTATTATAAATTTTAGAGTAAATTACTGTTTTCGTCCCTGAGGTTTGACGAAAATCACGGGTTCAGTCCAATAGTTCATTTATTACATTGACGGTCCAATAGTTTTAAGGTTTGTTTCAATTTCACCCAAGTCACTAACACCGTTAGTGTTTATTCTGTTAAACAATATAAAAAGACTTTTTTACCCTTGGCTGATTAAATATCCCCTCCCCCAATTCCCATCCCATCTTTCTCCTCTCTCTCTCTCTCTCCCTCTCTCTCTCTCACACACACACACAAACACACTTTTCTGTTACTTCTCAAGATTCACGCATCACCGTCGCCTCCGATAACCACAACCACCACCATCGCTCACCTACCACCCGAAACCCGTCAGCCACCTACCATCACCATCATCATCCAACTCTAACCCATCTCTTTTGTTGGTATTCCTCCATCATCATCAAACCCTCCTTATTAATCAAGTTGAAGACTTGAAGAGCCTCTGAACCACCTCAATTAAATCTCCCCTCAATCTAACCAAAGATCCCCTAAAAGTAGAAGAACCTCCTAAGTTGAAGAACCCCCAAAGTTAAAGAACCTTCAACTGAATCGACGGTGGCCGGCGACAAAGGTTTTACAATTGTGGTGTGATGATACGACGAGTGGTTCTGGTGTGGTGATGGCCGGCAGTCACAGCTTGACAAAAACCACCGGCGACCACCTCCCCATCTCATCATCGTGGTTCGTCTGCATCTCCCTATCTCTCTTCGACGGTGTATGACGGTGGTGGTTCTTGTCTTCGATGGTGGTTCTAGTTTGCGACGGTATGGCAGTGGTAGTGACCTTTCTTGTGTGAGATGGTGGTGGTGATGGCAGGAGAGGGTGGTGGAGGTTCGGTGGCAGTGGGTTAGGGTTGGGGGTGGGTCTATCGTGGAGAGAGAGAGCAGATTATGGTGGGGTGGGTAGGTGGGGTTTTATTTGTTCTTTGTAATTTTTTTTTGTATTTTTTAAATCACAAGGGTAAATGTGTCATTTCATATTAAGTTAACAGAAAATTTTAACGGAGTTAGTGGTGTGGACTGCAATTGAAACAAACCTTAAAACTATTGGACCGTCAGTGTAATAAATGAACTATTGGACTGAACTCGTGATTTTCGTCAAACCTCAGGGACGAAAACAGTAATTTACTCTAAATTTTAACTATGCGCATGTTAGAAACACTAGTGGATTAGAATAAACTTAAAACAATGACTGAATATATAGGTCAAAACGAGTGTAAAGTAAAACCCTGCAACTAATCGGAACCCCGACCTTTTCCGGCGACCGTTGATCACTTTCCGTCCGGCGGCTTAAACCGCAGCGATGGACAACATCAAGAACATGAAGAAATCATCATCTTCATCGAGTAAAATATCTCTCGAACAATTTGTCTCCAAAATGACCCCTCTTATCGACATGGAAAAGGTACTCAATCTTCTACTTTTCCCTGTGTTATCACTCTAATAAGTTGTGTTCATTTTTCTTTCGATTGAAGTATACAATCAGTATGGTGATTGAATGGCACTTCTAAAATTAGCGATGATTGTGGATGTACTTTACTTTGAGAGGTTGATTTGAGGATATTGATGTGTTTTGGACAAGTTAGGGTTTTTTTTAGTTTGGGAATTAGGGGATTCCTGTGCAGGAGTCTGCATGTTCTTGCTAATGGGTGTGTTTTTTTTATCATCGTTGTAGGAAGCTGAGATATCTTTATCAATGAGCTCTGGTGCTACTAGAAATTTGGATTCTGCATCAAAGAGAGGGTCTACTATTCTTAATTTGAAGTGTGTAGATGTGCAGGTTTGTAATTCAGTTATAGTTATTGCCTGCATTGTCTGCTCCATCAAAAAGAATACTAACTACAGTTTCGTGTTTAGATCAAATCTTTAGTTTTGTTTGTTGATAGTATATGATATAATTATATAATCGAAGACACACAAAGTTCTCTCCAGAACATAGTTATTATTGTTGATTATTGTCGGCCGCCGCTTAACTGTAAAAGAAACACTGTTTACCTGGAAGTAGCTAAACTCTTGATGGTTATTTTGCTTTTCAATTTGTTCTGACTCTAGACTGGGTTGATGGGCAAAACTCTTCTTGAACTTGAATCAAACAAAGGAGATGTTCTTCCAGCTCACAAGGTAAATAGACACACTGTCACTTACTGCACGGCTTTTTTATCCCTTTTTTGCTATTTTTTGTTTCATTTGGAGATATTTATGCTATATATGTTATTTATCTGGTTTCATACGCTTAAGGGTCTCTTATTTATGTTGTAGTTTGGAACTCATGACGTTGTTGTTCTAAAGCCAAATAAGGCTGATTTAGGCTCCCCTCCCCTTGGACAAGGCGTCGTGTATCGACTAAAGGTAGATAATTTAATGCTCAACAACAATTTGTCTTCCATTGTTCTCCTAGATATTAAGATGTGTCTATTACATTTTATAGGATTCATCAATAACCATTGCATTTGATGATATTCCAGAAGAAGGTTTAAATAGTCCATTACGCATTGAGAAAGTGGCTAATGAGGTACACTGTTCATAATTTATGTTCTCTAATTCCTACTTTCACGTGGTATGAAGCTTACACATGCGTGTAGGTGACATATAGAAGGATGAAGGACACATTAATACAGCTAAGTAAAGGTATACGAATGGGTCCTGCTGCAGATTTAGTTCCTGTTTTATTTGGAGAGAGGTCTCCAACAGTAGTGAAAAAAGATGTCTCCTTTTCTCCATTTAATAAAAATCTTGATCACTCTCAGGTTTTAACCTTTTCATTTACTTCTCTTTTAACTTGTTATACTCATAGTTTTTATATTTTTCTGTTTTACACCGACTAAATAAACTTCTCTTATTTTTTTTGGCATTGAAGAAAGATGCAGTTAAAAAAGCTCTTTCATCAAAAGATGTGTTTTTGCTGCATGGACCTCCTGGAACTGGAAAGACAACAACTGTTGTGGAAATTATTTTACAGGAAGTGAAACGTGGATCAAAGATTCTTGCTTGTGCTGCCTCTAATATCGCCGTTGACAATATAGTTGAACGACTTGTTCCTCACAGGTAACACAATTATCAGTATGGAAGAAGTTGGTTGTTGGATAGTCTATTTCAATGGATCAGTCTCTTTTCGGTTCGGGTCGGGTCTTGACCTATATCTTATATGGTCCATTTATAAGGGCCGCCAGGTCAAAAACTTGATCTATCCAGAATGATAGACCTACCCATGTAGATGATCATTACTTGGGCGTTCCATGATCCTTCTGGTTCGAATGCTTGATCAGTTAATTCAGCTTTGTTTTAAACGCTTATGTTTTATCCCCGTAAATATCAAACCACCTCTCGACCTACCAAAATCCTCCCACTAACAAAGCTTTTCTCATTCTTTCTAGTTGTTTAGTTATTTTTTACTTCATCGTAATCAAATACTTTTCTATGTGATATACAGTATTACTGTTCTGAAAATGTTTTTTTTTTTGTTTTTTGACACGAGCGAGATGGCTAGTTTACAGTATTTAAGCAGTCAGAAATCTTGAAATATTGTTGTTGATAATGAATTCTTAACAATGAGGTTTTATAACAATAGTTTCTTAGAGAATATGTAGTTGTGAAAAAAATATATATATAAAGCGACTTGTATTGTCCAATGTACATAAAAAGATTTGTTAAATCTTTTTTGTTTCACATACTTGAGAACATGACAAAAAACTCTTCTTAAAGTTTGATTAGTTTTTTTGTATCTGTTCATTCATAGTAGGACTGTTTGTGTAAAGATCAAATTGCTAAAGTATAAGTGTGATCATATGATTAAGATTCTTTTTAGAGTTTGAATGAAACCTGGGAAAATATATCATTAAAATTTTAAATATACAACACATTACTTTCATAACAAATAAATAAACAGAGTAAAACAAAACAAAAAATCTGAAAGATGAAAGTAGCAACATAGTTATGTGAGTACTGAGAAGGGGTTGGTGGGAGAGTGAGTGCTTGGGTGGGAGGGGACTAAGTAAATTATAAAACAATTGGGTTGATCTGGTCATGTTAGTAGGGTCATGGCTCAGAAGAGATCCATCAGTTCATGAGTTAGATCGCAATACATTTAGTCAGGTCAGGGTTAGATCATAGTATCAGTCGATCTGATCCAAACGATTTATGCATAGGTCTAGTAGTCCAATGTATGTTTGTTGAAATGCTTGCATATGAAACATGGAAATGAATACATGTATTTAACTCACATGCCACATGGATAACATATGAAGTCACGTGTATTGAAATAATGATACATATGTGTGTGTGTGTTTTAGTTACTAAACTGTTAGTTAATTGCTGGATTAGGGTGAAGCTGGTGAGAGTGGGACATCCTGCACGATTACTACCCCAAGTACTAGAGAGTGCTCTTGATGCACAGGTTTGCTTTATTTTAACTTTCTGTGTAACTATTTTTTATATCTTTTTTTCTCTTTTCTTTTCTATAGGTCTGGCTGATCTTCTATCATAGTTCAAAAACCATGCTAGTGAAAAAAGTTGAATTCTGAACAAACAACGTGATATATATTTGTGATATAGATACGGAATTGTTTTGTTACCACTATTTCATATTTTGTCACTGCTAGGTGTTACGTGGGGATAACAGTTCTCTTGCAAATGACATTCGGAAAGAGATGAAGGTAAGTTACTTTAAGTAAATTTAAACTTGAACCTTTTCTCTGTCCTCTATTTTCCCTAAAATTTGTTCTTCCATCTAATGTTAATGAGTTTGCAGGCACTGAATAATAAATTGTTGAAGGCTAAAGACAGAAACACAAAGAGGGATATAAGGAAGGAGCTCAAGACGCTTTCAAAAGAAGAACGCAAGAGACAGCAACTGGCTGTGACAGATGTTATAAAGAACGCAGATGTCGTATTAACAACTCTCACAGGTTCATTGTCTAAAAAGTTAGATGGCACTTCATTTGATCTTGTGATAATTGATGAAGCCGCTCAAGCACTTGAGATAGCTTGCTGGATTGCTCTTCTGAAGGTAATATATAATCCTTTTCTTTTTAACCATCTTTTATCATCCTAAATATTATATGATTAATTGTTTGTTTAAGTACAAAGTTTGGAAATACCGGTAAACTTTCACATATTACATGACCAAGTCCCTAAACTTTGTTTATATGCCTTGATTAAACCCCTCCTAAAACTGAACAGGAAACCTTTTGTTTTGTATAGTTAAATCATTTAACTTGTTAACATCTAACTTAAAGAAAGTCTTTGTTACGTGACTCTTTCCTTTAGAAAAATTGGATTAAACAAACACGATAAACACCAAATTTATTAAGAACAAATTTACAAATTACAAAAGACCCTACACCTCTATTTGTACTGAAATAATCTTGCTCCCTATGTTACCCTACACCTACTAATAAGGAAACAAATAATAACAAATTTTTAACCATTTTCTCTTTCTAAACATAAAGACTCAATATGTTTTTTAATAATCTTATAATTAATAAACTAATACCATCTTTATCTTTTTTATAGTTGATCAGAATTAATCCATCATTCTACCCATTAATTGTGATTTTGTACCACCTAAATCTTGAATCCCCAACAAAACTCTCATAGTCTCATCTCTTTCACTTTAATCTTTGGATCTTTTACCTTGCTTTCTTTCTTTTGATCCAACCCTTGGTCACACAGACTAAATCTTTATCCGCTCCACTCAATTCCAGCATCTCCATCTCATTCATCATCATCATGGTAATAATCATGATCATCTCCTCGATACCTTTTCCTGCTAGTCTTATTTTTTCCCTTTGGATCAAAGCCTACAAAACAGTCTCCTTTAGTTTAGATCTCTCCCAGAGCACATCACCTTTTCTTCTTCTTACTCACACAGAAGCACTTCCCTTTTGACTTGCACGGAATCACAACTTTTTTTCTCCTCAATGACTCACACAAAGTCATTGTTTTGATCACATAGATTGTCTTCCTCTAGTCTCTCTGTGTCACACAGAACTGCTCTCCTTGGCTCGCTCACCACCTTATTCTTCTTGGATCACGTAGAACCTTTTCCTTCTTGGCTCAGATTGAGTTGATCTCATCTTGACTCCCACAAACCACCATTGGCTCACATAGAACCTCCTCAATCTTCCTCTTGCTCAGTCTCACATCTTCCTCCCATTATTGGCTTCTAAGCTCTGATGCGAATTATTGGAAATTATTGGATCGAGCAAACATAATAAACACCAAATTTAGTAAAAAACTAAATCACACAAGTTACAAAGATCCTAATTTCTATTTATACTAAAACAAACTTGCTTTCTAAGCTACTGCCTACCCTACTCCTATTAATAACAAATCTCTAAGCATTATCTTTTTCTAAACATAAAGACTCAATATACCTTACTAATAAACTTTATAATCAATAAACTACTACCACCTTAATCTTGTTTTTGTTAATCAGACTTAATCCATCAAATCCTTAACACTCTTTTAAAAAAGGCATTTTTCATTCTCTTTATAAGTTAACTGATGTAATAATGCAAAAACAAAAATTAGGTGTTTAATTGTGTAAACAGGAAGGTTCATATATTTTGTTTTGTTTGCCCCGACTATTTAAACCTTTATGTTGTAGGGTTCTAGATGCGTACTTTCTGGGGACCATCTCCAACTGCCTCCGACTATCCAGAGTGTTGAAGCTGAGAAAAAAGGGTTGGGAAAAACACTCTTTGAACGCCTTGCAGATTTGTATGGAGATGATGTCATGTCTATGCTCACCGTCCAGTACCGCATGCATGAACTTATTATGAACTGGTCATCAAATGAGCTCTACAACAGTAAGGTACCTGACCCATTTTTTGACATGCAAGCAACCCATTTTAACTGTTATATCATGAATTAATCCATTGTTGTAGTTGTTGATATATTATTATTATGATGATGATAGATTGAAGCTCATGCAAGTGTTGCTGGACATACCCTACATGAACTTGAGGATGTACAGATGTCTTCTTCAGTAGAACCTACTCTTCTTCTAATAGACATAGCTGGGTATGCATATTAATCGTTTTTAATAACCGTCATATGACATAATTAATGACCCACAATTCCGCAAAATCATTATTTTCATATCAGTAAATTTATTCGGATTGTAGTTGTGACATGGAGGAAAAAAAGGATGAAGAAGAAAGCACATTAAATGAAGGTGAAGCTGATATTGCCATAGCCCATGCAAAAAGACTCATTCAAAGTGGAGTTCGTGCTTCTGATATCGGAATCATTACGCCTTATTCAGCACAGGTTTTGCCCCTAAATAAGATTATAAGGCTATCTGTAGCATTTTCCTCTAACCTCACCATCTTTCACTCCAACTCAGCGCCACATCATCATCTTTCACTGCATCTTTCACCCACTGTAGTGGTCACCGCTCCCTTTCATTCATATTCACATTAAAAAATAAAAAGAAATGTTTGAATGTGTGCGCGGCAAGGAAGGTCGAGAGAACGGCTAATTTTCACCACCCTTGTGCTTTTGCGGTGTTGCCGCGCCCCCTTTCACCTCCACATTAGCTCAAAGCATTGCATGGCATGACCATTACAGATGATCCAAGGGAAAAAAAATAAAATTAATAAAAAACTTAAAGTAATAATAGTTTTAAGAGTTTGTTGGGTGTCTATTTTGTAGGTTGTTTTATTAAGAATGCTGAGAACAAAGGATGACAACTTAAAAGAATTGGAAATCTCAACTGTGGATGGCTTTCAGGGCAGGGAAAAAGAAGCCATTATTATTTCGATGGTCAGGTCAAACTCAAAGAAAGAGGTACTTATTAATATTATTACTGTTACAAATCTACATGATCGAGTTCACTTAAGCTTAACTTCAGCTCGTTTAACTTTAAAGAGCTTGAGCTTGAGCGTGGCTCATTTCGACTTCCATGTCTAAGACTTGAGAGTAAATTTTCAAGCTACAATTCTAAAGCTTAGTTCGGGCTAGGCTTGTTTTTATGTATTAGTTATTTTATTTATATAATTGTTTTCTTTATAACTTTATATCTTATATATATAAATATTGTCTATATTACTTTGTTATTTATATAATAAAATTATATATAAAAATATTAATTATGCAAATATATATTTATTTATTAAATAGAAATCTTTATAGTTGTAAAAAAATATTGTTTAGGCTCGCGAGCCTAGTCAAGCTAGGTACATTATGCGGAGACGTGCTTGTTTATTATATGAGCTCCGATCCGAGCTCAAGCTTGTTTAAGGTCAACAAAATTCAAGTTTTTAATGAGCCAATCTCGTGTAGTTAGCTTACACCTCTAAAATTATGTTATGTTTAAAATATAAAATTTGACTAAAAGTCTATACATTTGCTTCAGGTGGGGTTTTTAAGTGATCGTAGACGTATGAACGTTGCTGTGACCCGTGCAAGGAGACAGTGCTGTCTGATATGTGACACGGAGACTGTAAGTAGCGACAAGTTTTTGAAACGTCTGATTGAATATTTTGAGGAACATGGTGAGTATTTGAGCGGTTCAGAGTATGGAAATGAATAAATTGTTTTTGATATAATAGAATAAGATAACATGTGTTACATGTGAAGGTAATTAACATTCAAGGGCTTGAGCATGTAGCCAGCATTTGTTTAGCTGGCAAATGCATGCTGACAACAACCAAAGGACTAGGTAATGTCGTCACGTAACAATCATTCGTACGAGATGTGTCGATGTGGTCCAAACAATTATTCCTACTAGATCTGATGACGTGGCACAAACGCCACCTTGTTCCGAACCGAAATCCATTGTCCATGATTTGGAACCTTGTTCTTGTGGAAATCATTTTTAGCGGTTCTTTGCTAGCAATTGCTAATGTTATTTGGCTGTGAGCGATTAAAACGATTAACACGACTTTGTTTTGGTGACAAACTATTTTGACCCGAACCAAATTGACACTTTTTAAAACGACTCGTTTTGACCTAAACCCATCTATATTAGATCCTGTTTTGCCCTTAACGCATTTTGACCTAAACATGTTTTGGCCGTCACCAATTCAACTTGAAATGTACGTTTTGCGATGTCTGCTTGTTGCTATGGAATTTCATCAACACTTTTAGCCACGTTTTAAAAACTAAAATTTCATGTTAAATAATCAGGCTTAAAGCATGATGACCAAACTAAAATGCAATACTAAAAATTGACTCCCAGGTGTAAAACACCATTTAGAACTAAAATTTTCCCAAGTAAAATGAGCTGGTATTAAGCTTATACAAGTTCATGTTCGACTCGACTTGTTTATATAAGTGGATATTAAGTTGAATATTTTTCATAGTATCTTGAAAATATATCTTTATATCATTAAATGCTTTTTGTGGTCAAGATAAATAAGAAAGAAAAAAAGAGACCCATGACTAAAAGTTGATTTTTCGTGGTTTATTTTGAAGACCATAATTTCTTTTCACCGGAAAAAAAGGAATAATAAAATAACTTCAACAATTATAAGTGGCTGTCGAGGTTATGTCTTTTTCTAATATTAGCAAATTGCACTTGACAACAACCGATGATAGAGTTTGGAAGCCCATTAGAATCTCCACAGTGACTTTTTTGTTTTTTTAGAGCAAATTGTTTTTTTAGTAAATTTCCTTTTTTTTAATATTAGCAAATTTCCTTTTTTTAATATTAGCAAATTGTTTTTTTAGTAACACATGACTTGTTATACAAACATCAATATCAACAGGTTCAATCATGGAATCCTACTCGAGAAACAGTGGCGGAGCTTAACCAATTTTGTAGGGGGGCGGGGGCGAAATTATTTTTTTTAGGGGGGGCAAACTCGATATTTATATAAAAATTTACACTACCGGATCAAAAATTTACGCTATCGGGCTAAAATTTAACACTACGGACGAAAAAATAGGGGGGGGGGGCGCCCCTCCCCCCATCCCCGGCCCCTATTAAGCTTCGTCCCTGTCGAGAAAAGAAAGAAAGCATTAACGACGTAGAAATTTGTTTGAAACTATCGTCATAAAAAGGAAAATCAAAAGTTAAACATTTGACCCAAAAGGACCAAAATAAACATTGATCGGGTTACAACTTACCCGAATTTAGTCGGGTTCAACTGGAACAACTAAAAGTTTCTTTCAGCTGCAATTTAGTCGGGTTTAGCCTAGTTTAGTTGAGTTTAGCCGGGACACATGTTAGTTTTCCGTTAATTTCACGTGGGACCAAGTCAACGGCTGGGTCGGCTAGGGAGTAAGGCGGGCTTAGTCGAGTTTAGCTCCTCGTTCAGTTTCACATGCGACAAAGCCAACAATTGAATAGGCTAGGGAGTAGCCGACTTAGTCTACACGAGGTATTTGATATCTTACTATTGGTTGAAAATGAATAAAAGTATACTAAAAGTCAGATGTTTTTTTTAATTGAATGATTGGTCAAACGTTAATTTGATAATTTTCATGTCACAAAATGACGAGTGCTCCCACACACCTAAAGTTTTGAAATCTATATTTGGAGCTCTCTTTCTCTTTCTCATTCTATTTCTTCCAATGTCTCGCACTTTTGTGTTTTTCTTTTTACTTACACATTAAGTTATTCACCTTCAATCCTATATCTTTCTCTTGCGGAATTTTAAGACGTGTATGGTTTCTATTGTTAATTCAAGACTGATTTAAATCTTGCATGGATTCCAATTCAGTAACACGGATAATTTGAGAGTCGTGTAGTACGTTTTCATATTGAAAATTTTCAATGGTTCAGTGATCTGCTTGTCGATACTCGATAAAAAAACAAGTTAAAAACCGGTCTTACCTACATTTTTTGTGTAAGGGTAAGTAAGGTCGTGTGCGCAGAGAATTTGTGGAAAGTGTTTAATCAATACGACTCGATTAACATAAAGACACGACTTTGCAATTAAAGATTGTGAAACTTTGGATGAAATTTAGAACACAACTGCAAAAAGCAACAAACTTTAAAATGGATTTACTTAAATAAGGAAAAACAACCACTTTCGGATCCTCAATTATGCAAGATCAACCATTTATATGCCTAACTAGGGTTTGTCAAAACCTAATTCTCAAGATTTCAACTTTTGATTAATGTAATAACAAATGATCGAACTTTTAAAACTAGTTCATTCACAATGTTATTAATTCATCTATCAAATTACTTCTTAATCTTAATGAGTTCACGATGCAAAAAAATCAAAAACTAACAATTTTAACAAGTAATCTTATTTATAAACGAACCTCTTAACTTAACCAAAATGTAGAATTACATTTAAAGATAGTCGTTTACCAAAACCCTAATAAAAATACATAAAAAGTCTTACTTAACATAACCGATTCTCCCGGAAGCAATCGCGCAAGACCTAGCCACGCACCATCTTCTCAAAATCTTGAATTTTTTTTGAAGGATGATCAATGATAATTTTGGATGAGTTGGAAAGCTTGAAAGTACCAAAAAGCTCCTTGAATTTGCTAATTTTCGGCTGGAAAAAATTGTTATACGAATTGGGATTGATTGGTCTTTTAATAACTTCAAAACACTAAAAATCCGGAGTTTGTTGGACACCAGCGTATGATACATCAGCCCCGGGCGTATCATATGCCCACCTCAGCATGCCTACGTCCAACTATCTATTATTTATGTCAGATACGCCTCCAAATACGTCGCTGATAACCGGCGTATCATACGCCCACACCCGGCGTATAATACGTTGGTGTCCTTATTACTGTGTCCTTTTTGTAACTTTTGATATTTACCATTTCAGTTCTCGTAGTTTCGTGTTTTGCTTTTTTTGCTTCCAGTTAATTTCTTTTAAGCTTCAAACACCTATAAAAAACAAACAAAACACACTCATTTCATGATGTAAAATCACGTACTTAGATAAATTAAATACTATATTATTGGCACGCGATAATTCAGCGGAATAAATAAATCAAATAAAACTCAAACGGGATCAAGGACAAATATGATTTGTATGTATGAATTTTGAGCCAGAAGAAGCATAGATAAGGGTACAAGGCTTGTAAAAGATAGTGTCAAATAAAGCTTGGATAATCTAAGAGTCACATTGGACTCTTTAAAAAATAGTGTGGGTCATCATGAATACAAATGAATGAACACAACCTGTGTTCGTTCCACGAATTTATATTCCCTACAAATAACTAAAATTATCGAATGTTAATGAACACAAATGAACGAGCACAACATTGTTCATGTTCGTTCATTTAACGATCCCTATGATGCCATGACTAGAAGGCTACTACAACCAACATTAGGAGATCTCATGCTCCTTTACATATATAATCCTCACGCATACAATTATTTTCATATAATGTATTTAATATATCGACAATGAAACCTAATTGTTAGTGTAATGTTCGTAGTTTGTTGCATTTAAAGAAATAACTAGTAGTGGTGGAGGCATATATATATATCGACAAACATTGATGGACCTCCTCTAATCAACCATGAAAGAACTGTTAATTGGGAGACAATAGTTAGAACGATAATTTTTTATGATCCTCTCCTATTTTGCAAGATTTTTATATACTTTGTATACAAATATATGATATTTAAATTTTATTCTAATTAAATCTTTTAGGTTTACCCTACAATTTTTTAATTATTTTTACGTTTATTTACATTTATAATATTAAATAAAACTTTGAAATATTAAATTTAAAAAATATTTTCTATTTTCATATTAAGAAAAGATATTATGATGAAAATTTCCGTTCGTAATCTATTGGATTGTCCCTAGGTGTCTATGTTATCGCTAATTAATCAGTGTGGCTGCAATGATAACACTTACTATAATCCGCTAAAAATTAGTCATTGATTTTGTCATTGGTGATCTTTCGATGATTCCCATTGGTAACCAGTCAAAAATAGTTATCCACGACCGGATTTCCGATAGAATTTCACTTATGAAATATCGACAAAGCCTTCTTTCACTGACAGGTTTCTCAAGAATTTCTGTGTTGGCATAAGTCGTCTATTTTGTAGTGGTAGACATATAAATGTTGTTGTGACTTGTTCAACTAAGATAGGATACAGTGTTGTTCGTGACAAATACCGACAAGTATTATACTTGAGATGTTGATTGAATAGTTGAAGGAATATGGTGAGTATCCAAATGGTTCAAAGTATGGAAATGAATAACATGCTTTTGATTTATTTGTATTACTAGGAACAACATATAGTTATTCGATATAAAACAATAGGCAAGCCAACTTAATTTAAGTGTCTTAGAATTGAACAAGATAATACGTGCTAGATTTGAAGGTAATCAACATTCAAAGGCTTGAACATATGACTAGCATGTGTTTCAATGTAGTTCATATGTTTCATTGGCAAATGCATGTAAACAACCCAATCATTGTCACTGGTCGGGCTAGGTAACGTCATCACGTAACAGTCATTTCTACCAAACGGGACATGACATGATCCAAACGCGACTTTTCCCCACCCAAAATCCATTTTGTCCATCATATGGAACCTTGTCCCTGACGACACCATCACTGACATTTCTTTGCTAGCAAATGCTATGGCTACTAGCGGCTGTGAACGGCGTTCTTCCACCCAATCGATTAGATCTAGGAAATGGTCTTTCTCGGTGGCTGTTTGCAAGAACTCATGAACTTTTGTAGCTATGTCGCTCAATGGCATCTCCTTTAGTTCCTAATGTGTCAAATCAAGTTAACTAGATTCACAACCAAGAAACTTGTAAACATTGTTTAAAACAATAAATTGTTATAAGGAAAAAAATCACCATAATGAACATTTTGACCTATATTTTTATCACAATGACAGATTACTTTTTGCACAGAAAAAGTGAAGGGGCTAAATTTTAGTTGTCTATAAAAAACTAGGCTAGATATTAGTTATCTGCAACAAAGGTAGGATAAAAATTAGTTGTCAACAAAAAAATAGTTTAAATTTCTAAAAAAATAAGGCTAAATCTTAGCTGTTGGGCTAAAGTGTAGTTTTTTTTCACATATGTTGATATGACTGTTTGTTTTTATGGACCCAAAAGCCTCCTTAACTGTCGTAGCTTACTTGTTGTTTTCTAATTGGTTGGTTTTGAATATTAGTAGGCTCAAAATTCAATTTTTTTTTGAAAATATCAAAACTGAATGGTCATTTGGTAAAAACGTGAGTCAAAACACATAAGTTTGAATATTAGTAGGCCATAAGTCAATGTGTTTGTTACCTGTGATCTTTTCGATCCAAATGGAACCGACAAAACGTTTCCAAAATGAGAAGCCATTAGTTTTTCTTTCTCCTCTCCATCTCCCTGACTCAATTGACACCTTCCATCAACCGCAAGAGCCACACTACACATCTGGTTAAAGTTTTTTGAATCCTCCATGCTCAAAGCAACAATCTTCCACAAAAAAGCGGTGAAAGACACAACTTTCGATCTTTTAAGCCCATTTTCGCTTGCTAATAATTGTATGCCTTTAAGTTGATCACCCTTAACGAAGAATATGCGGTTAATGAGTAAATAATCAACATTGTTGTTTTGGTCATGGTCGTGCTTGGTTGGTGGTTCATATGGAGCGTACATTTTGTCAATTGACATTGAGTACGTGGTTAAGCGCCTAGGATTGAGGATGGATCTTTGAAAAGAGGGTAACATAGATGGTGGTTTGGATCGAGTTATTTCTGCCCATGATAAGATAAACATGTTGGCTGAGTAACCATCAGCTGCACGGTGATCAAATATACACCCTATCACTATGCCTCCACATGTTAACTTGGTAACCTGCAGTTTATAATCAGAGTCGGTACTATAATTCATGGGATGTTCTAAACCTACCTCTTCACCACTTTTTGTTGCACTTCCATTCAAATTGTCACATTAGTTATATTCCAATCTTTTCATAATAAAAGACGATATTTTTTTTTTTGACATTTTTATAGAGGTATGTTGAAATTTTATGGATGCATTTACCCATCCTAATTGATTAATTTGATTTATTTTATTAAACTTATTTGTATTTAACATTGAGTGCTTTGGAAACAAAGAAATATAATGTTAATTTCCAGTGACAGAACCAAGATTTTTTCCTATGGTATCAGTATTTATGGTTCTTTGATTCTAACTACCAATATTTCATAGTTTTCGAGCCAGGCAAAGGTCGGGTCGAGTAATACAATGAAATGTATTTTCACTAGAAAAAAATACAATGTCATCAAAATATAAAAAAATATCTTTTAAGTTGTTTCCTACGAGTTTTCATGTTTTAAAACCGATCGATCATAGTGATAATTTTTGCAAAGAATTTTTTTTCAATATAGCAAATACAAGCATAATTCATATGTTTATCAATCATCCGAGTATCCAACATGTTACTTTGCATCCGGTAGAACTAATTAATAAATGGATAAAAGAATATGGGAATTGACTAAGGATTTGAGTTTTTAATTTTAGTATTCTACAATCTACACAACTAACACAAGAATAATAATTTAAACTTTCATATAACTATTTGATTACTTTTTTAACTTACAAAAAACTTTAAATAATTTTTTTAAAACCAATTACGCTATGTGAAAATAAGTTTTTTTCAAGAAAACAATTATGGCAATCGTAAAAAATGGTGTTATTCAGAATTCATGTATTATATGTTCTTCTTGGAAGCTCAAATATAATAGTATCAGTTGACCCCGTTCTCCCCGATATAGTTCCGCTACATAAACTGTATTTTATATTTGAATCAACAGATAGAAAATCTAACCTATGGGATGGAAATAAATATAGCTGCTTATCACAATGAATCATATATGTTCGATACAATATTGTCAATATGAAGGTTAATAAACGAATAAGATGGAAAAAATACAAGAACTAAAATTGAAATAATAGTAAAAAAAGACATATGTTGGACTGGCACAATATATATACTAAAATTTTTAGTTTAAATAGAGAAGAAATAAAGAAAAAGTAGAAAAAGGATTTACGCAATCAATAATGTATTGAATTCATATATAATAAGTCGAATAAATAACATCGATTCCTTGTTTCTTAATTGGTACTAGAGTTCCTATGAAAACCACCCAATTGCAAGTAATGCTAAAATTTTATATTTTGTAAAGATCCATCAAATAATGTTTACTTAGAGAAAGATTCTATAAAAGCAGTGATAAATATATATAAATAAAGCAAGAAAAAATAAAAGAAAAAAAACATAGTATAGAAAAGATATCCAAAATGATATAGAAATCACTATTTTATCCTTAGTTTTTATTTTCTTAATTTAATTCGGTTTTGTTTGAGTCGGTAACCTGATAAGTTCCTGTAGGCTGAGCGCCTTTTTCAAGGAAATAGAGAATAGCGGGAACGTTTAAATAAGTTTGATTCTTGATAGGATCATAAAAACCCACTTTCCGAAGATCTCTTCCTTCTCTTCGGGATCGAACATCAATTGCAACGATTCGATAGACGGCTCGTCTGGACAGATATAGATGAAAAAGACCCCCAACCCCCCCCCCCCCCCCCCCCCCCGAACTTTTCTCTTCGTACAGCTCGCTAAAAAATAATTCGAAGTTTTGTCTACGAAAAAAATAGAATAAATAGAAAAGAAATCCGTAAAAAAACGGGTCTATATTTTAACACGTTGTCACTTTTTTAGCTTCCTTCATGAAAAAACAATCATTTGTACTCATAACTCAAGTTCAATAATTCTCAAATATCTTAAATCAATTAAGATTTTTCTTTTTTGAGTGGTCTTTTACCCCCCTTTTTCGTCTCGTTTAAAATATATTTGGATTCTTTATTTGGATCCGTGAGACAATTGAAGCGGTGTTTCCTTGTTCTGGGATCCTTTATCTTGGTTTTAAATCATTGGGTTTAGACATTACTTCGGTTATAAAACACTAGCTAGCCGTATTATTTTAAACAATGATAATTAGATTATTATTTTACATTTAATATTCAATGAAATCATCATGACATGGTTGTCTCATGAACAAATAACTCCTAAAAAACAACTTAAAACATATACAACTTTAGTTATTTTCAGACCCACGTTAGGGTGAATGTAACGACAAATAAAATCCATATAGCGTTTTGGGCCAACAATTAAGAGTCAAACTCTCACATCCGTGCCTCCTATCCTTAATTTGTCTTCAACTTGACGAATTTCTGGTTATATTTTGTTCTCATTTATATTGTAAATCGCATGATAATAAATCTGAGATTTGCCGTTTATTACTAAATATCTTCTCTATTTAGTTTAATTTGGTTATTGGGCCGTTACCTTGAAACCAACAATATGTTGAAAACAATTAAACCATATATACATGTTGCACTAGGTTAGTTGCCCGTGTGTTAAACGGTTTAAAAAAATGACACTTGCGAACTTAAATTTATAGTATGATATGAGATGTGGAACAAATAAATTAAAATCTGAAAGTCATCTTAGTAGTTTTGGTATATGAAAAATGAAATGTAAACAATTTTGAAAGAAAAAAAGAGCTCAGATTACATTAATAAATAATAAAAATATAAAATTTGAAAAAAAGATAAAATATTAAAATAAAGACTAACTAAAAGTAAAACACATGTTTATAAAGATCCAAATAATTCTATGTAGACAATATTAGAAATTTTATTTATGACTTGTATGTCTTTATCTAAAATTAGTAAAGTAAATTAATACTTTCTATGTATATGTCTGAGATTATGGTTGGAAAGAATATATAGATTATAATTAAAAAAATCATTTTTGAAATGTATGAAATATATGGAAATGATTTTAAGGTTATATTATAATTTATAATATAATTATAAATTAAAAATCAAGATTTTTCAAAGTGAATATGATAAAGACATGTGGCAAAGTCCACGTGACGCCTATGTTTAGACGTCATGTGAACAAAAGTTAGTCTTTTATTATATGTTATAGATTTGCATTAAATTGCTTTAAATGTATATTGTATTTTGCAATTCTTGTTGTGTCATGATTCCTAACATATTATTGGTTCTGAAGCAAATACATATGTATTATATGGGTAGAATAAATTTAACATGTCTAAATCCTTACGTTTTATGAATGTTTTGTTTGTTACATGTAATTTGTCCATTGGTGAAATAACAACTAATAAATATCTAATAATTGTATAAAAAGTAATAAAAGTTAAAAATTATAACATTGTATTTTAAGATAAGATGTAATATAATTCAAATAGTTTAGTAATGCATGTTTGATAACTTATTAGAATAAAAAGATTCATAAATTTAAATATTTATAATTGATTAGGTTACATATTTAATATCATTATAATTTAACAGGAAAGAGAGAAAAGAAACATAAAATTAGAGTTAACCAATAGTATTTTAAACAATGAAAAAATTTTAAACAATGAAAAAGAACCATTGGTGTCTACTCTAATTTTTCATTTATTATATTTTATAAATATAGATTTTAAACAATGAAAAATTTCTTGTATCTTTGGAGCCATAATAAGATTTTTTTTAACAGTATGGTTAAATTAATTCATTAATTACCTGTATGGCAAGCACCCCATGTAGCTTCTTGGGGATTAACTTCCCCTCAACACTCTCATCAGGATTATAGAAATTAAGTTCCTTGAGCCCCACGTCAGCAACACCTTCAGTGAACTCAACACCCCGGTTGTTACAGTGAATTTGACACTCTCCAGCACCTACATTCCATAGGATCTCGCCCGCAAGCGGGTAATATATCGCCAGAGCGCGAGACAACGAGTCTTTGAGCGCGTCTAGCGTGGCCCGAAAGCTGCCATGGGAAGGTTTCTTGTAGCAGAAGAAATAACCGACATCGAAAGGCGGCACGAGCAAGTCGAGGTTGGTAAAGGGTAGCCAGTGGTTGTTCAATGGTTCTTGTGCATTCACCACTACTTTGTTGATCATGTTCACAGAGAAACTGTTGGAATTGATAGCCATGAGTTGAAGAAAGATGAATGATGGATTGATGGCTGTGGGTATGTAATAATGTAATGTGTGCATGTATTTATGTGAGAATTAGTTTTCAATAATAATTGTTGATTCGTTATTGTTGATAATGCTTTAGTGAACCACAAATCTTCCGTATATTTTCACTCTGTTAATTTGGTGTGTTGTGTGAAAAAGTTTATTTTCTAGGAAAATTACCAAAATAGACATCTCTCTAGGAAATTACTAAAGTAGACAATTTTAATCAATTTTTTTTTAATAAATATCAATTTTCAGACTATAAGTTTTATAGGCGTTTAAGAAACCAACTAGTCTAAGAGTTTTATTACGATCCTGCGGGCTAAACAGGCTAAAGGCTTAACTGACGCCTCAACTTGCAGGCTAATAAGTCCGTTGAGTATACAAGCTAAGCCGGTTTTATATGTCCATGTGTTCTCGAATCTATAACATGATGTTTTTGAGCTAAAGCTGTAATTTCTTTTGGTGCGAACCTTGGATTTTATTTTGGGGTTCTTTTTAGATCGATGATGTTGGGTCGATTATTACCGGTTCGTGTTTTGTTGGTTGGATTTAGGTTGATGGTGATTGTACATTCATCTTAAATTTGTTGTTGGTTTAATTTTGGAGCTACAATCTGCCAAACGGCCATCGGAACCGAAAGTTGTTTTTGACATGGAGCTCTTGGACAAGTTTAAGACATAGACCTGGGTTATATTACACGGCATCGGATATGGCTTTATGCCAATGAAGCACATGAGCTTCATCGAGGTGGATGCCAGTCGAGTGCTCAAGCACTTGAGCGTTGATTACAAGCAGTTGTCACGAAGAACACGTCTCTCTTTTACTTTGTGTTAACTTTGTTTGGTTTGTACTATATTATCATATACCTTCAGGCGTGTAGTATTTAATCATGATCATGTTGTTACAGATCTTGAACGCAAAGTAATTCTCTCATTGTGATGAACAAACTCTTGCTAATGTTTTTGTTAGTATATCAGCTCTTTATAATTCTCCACTAATAGGTTTAACAATGATCTGATGAAATATTCAATTTACAAAAGTACAAATAGTGGCAGTCATAAATATGTAAAAGCTTCAAAAAGAAAGATCAAGAAGTGCTACTAACCCTTCTTTGAACCGGTTTATAGAGTACAACATTCACATATTTGGCTCGAAAACGATGAGAGAACCCGAGTGCCACTACTGACCGTGGGGCCTCATGGTTTTCAATGTAGAGATGGTTCAAGACCACATGTTGCGGGTCGGGTAAGTGTGCAGATGTCCCTGCATTGGTGGGGTAGCTCAGTACGGTGTGTTGCAGGTGTTGTGGAACTATAGGTGGGTCCCGCTCGTCATCTTCACTTGCAGTGTAGACATTGTTGTAACTTGCATCAGGTGATCTGGGGACTTCAAAACCAGCTACGACAGGCGTTTCCTATCACATAATTAGGCACGTGTCAAACTGGCTAAGTTTGAAGTGGTCATTTTTCAAAACTGGTTATTTTTATTGATGTTACAGACTTTCAGTAATAATGAAGAGGTTGTTTGCAACAAAAAAATAAGCTTTGAAAAACTTTCAACCCAATTTAGTTATCAAAATATCATTTGATCCCTTTGAGATGATCATAATCCGTTCATGAGTAGAAGGGTCGAAAGTTAAACCTCTCGGATCTAGTGATTATGTAGTTGCAAATAGCTTTTAGTTTACGTCATTTACCAAAACAATGTAAGGGGTTGGAGGCTTACTTGATCTTGCCCACGAGAGTTATTCATCTTCAAAACGAAAAACCACTTATGTTATACTTCCATATCATTAAAGGGGTCCAACTGAATCACCTAACCTGAAAAAAAAACATTGATAACTCAATAATGAAAACTGAATCACTTAACCTAAGAGTAGGTTGAATGTCCAAATAGAAAGGCGAAACTATAACAAACTAACCCATTATTTTGGCTAATCTAAACACATAAAAGGCAAGTATAGTAAAATAGTTTTGGTTGGATACACAGTTCATATAAATATACACAATGTTCATCACCCTTTGGTATACATCTCTCACCTCCTAACTAGAAGATGTGAAACACAATCATTACAAAGAAGTTTTGATGAATAAGAATATTGCATGATTGCAATATCTGAAATGAAGTTAAGCTTTTGTGACCTTAAAACTACATCTTATATTGAAAGTCACCGGTCCTTATGACAGTTTGACTTGGTATTTAGCATCAAGATAGGGATCAAATGCTTGCTTTAAAGTGCGAACGCGATAGTGACAAGAAACTTAGCAATAAATCTCATACATTTCAAAACTCCACTAGATTTAGAACAGTGAAGTTGAAGGAAGCAAGCAGTTTCAGCATCGATTTCACTAATGATTCATGTAAACCGTTCATATTTGATTTAAACTGATAATGGTTAATGTGTTAAATGTCTAATAGACCGTTTAACAGTCGGGTTTATATGGCTTAATCATAGGACTTAAGTCATCAACTTTGAGCAACACAGTCTTTGAAATCGTTGTTTCACCGTGAACTCAAGACCCACTCTGACACCAAATCCTTTGAAATTAGGTCAAATCTTTGCCACAAGCATACAGTTATCCACAATCACTTTTCAGGTCAATCCATCTATTTGTAATTCTATCCAAAAGTCAGTTGCCCATGGTCTCCCACACAAACACGCACATACATTGCAGACACATAATATTAGTTCATTAAGGTAATGTTTGTTTTTTCTGCAGCAAAATATCTGCAGTCTACGAACCACGTCTGCAGTGAGATGGACCAGACCTCTACATTTTGCAACAAAAACAATGTCTGTTTTTTAACGTCTATTGGTGGTATACGGCGGTGCTGGACGGTGATGGTCATGGTGATGGTGATGGTGATGGTAGATGGTGGGTGGTGGTGGTGGCGGGCGATAGTGGTAGTGTACAACTGTACATGGGTGGTGGTGGATGATGGTGTTTAATACTCCGCGGATTTTAGAAGTCTTTAAAAGTGGTTATGCTAAGTTTGTACCATGCAAACCTCACGTATACATTTTTTTAATGAAAAGTCTTCAGAAAAATCAAATTTTGCAGACCTTAATGTTTACGCTTGCAAACAAAAGCCGTTAGCTTTTCTGAAAAAACAAACACCCCTACCTATCCACCGAGAACATCGTGTTAAAGCATCTGAAAACATTACAGAAATACAAAATTTTGTGTTTGAATATCATTACAACAACGAGACTCCAATTTTAGAAGCAGAGAGTCTAATCGATTCAATCTATCACATGCCGATCAAATACATAAAAAATTCGAAATTAACATATCAAATACAAACTCCGAGCAATATTTATCATTCTGGATGATTCTAAATGCATGTAATTCAAAACGAGATCAAATTAACAACGATATAGAACCAGAAGAACACAAAAAGATCAAAACCTGTTGCAGCAAATCAGCAATAATCGTCCGATGAGACTTCAATTATATCTGTCGTTCAATAATATTATTTCGATGAATCTAACGAACGCATTGAAGAAATTTGTTAACGATTTACATGAAGGAACCCTAAAAATCTCAGAAAGAAAATCAATGGCAGAGGCTTGGCGTTTCACGGACCCAAGTGTTAACCCGGATTTTAAATGGGCCCACTTATAGGCCTACCTTGACCCAATTTGATTTCAAGGGTCATATTTAGAGACAGAAAAAATTAAAAAAAAAATAAATTAAAAAACGGGTTGGGAGCCGACCCGGCGGGTACTATTCGTACCCGGTTCTGGTTTAAGTTCCTACCCGGCACTACCTAGACCGTGTATCTACATGATTATACACACCGTTCTTAGTTGACTCCTATGTTTCACATCGTATCCGGACCGGGTACGGCCTAGTTCTGGCTGTTAAAACCATTTTTTGACATTGAACGTTGGGTAACGACTATATAGCCGTATTGGATTTTTTTTTTTGCCAAAAAAGGGTCATTTTGCTCCTTGCGTTATTATAAATAAATGTTTGATGGTTTAGTTGATCACAACATTATAAAACATAAAACTGAAAGCAAAAAACGGCAAAAAAAAAAGTTTTCGTTCTACGGTTAATTCTCACGTTTTATTTTATCTAGTATTTACTTACTAAATTATAGTGACCTCCAACTCATTCGTTGCTCAAGGTTCTTCCTCCGCCCCAACCGTGGTTCTGGTTATCCTGCATGAATAAAATTAGAAAAAAAAATTATATTTTGTTTAGAATAAAGTTGTATTTCTTAAAATTTATGTTTCATTTCTTTTAGAATTAATAGAAAATATGTTTATGTTTACATACTGTTTTTATTTCTTTGTTTATATTTATTTAATTTGAAATTAATATTACAATTAATTAAATGAATTTAAAATTACAATAAATTAAAATATAATTCCTAACGTAAAACTTAAAGTAAAAGTATAATTTGTAACTTAAAATAAAAAATAAATTACAAATCCAAACTTTAAAAAAAATATATAATTTCTAACTTAAAACAGAAATTGAAATCACAATTCCTAACTTAAAACTAAACTTAAATATTACAGATCGTATATCTTGAAAAAGCTCAAAATTTTCTAACTTCGCAAATAGCCTTCCGTAAAAGTTGTGAATATTCGACTAAATATTCTTCAATGATTCTCTAGTTCAACCAAATCATCCTGTCTCTGGAAGATTGTGTTAAACTTTTCGACAACTCGCATAATTTTCTTCCATTTTTTTTAATTTCATCCTGTCTACACTCCCCTAATAATCCATTTCTTCGTTAAATTTCTCCTTACGGAGTTCGCAAATCTGAATTAGATGGGTTACGAATTTTTAACAACAGTGATATGATTGTAGATTTGTTGTAGAAAAAAAAACAAGAATGAGTTAGAGTCTGAAATTGAAGTTATTTAATTGTATTTATAGTGAAAAAACCCACAAGAGTGTAATTTATAATGTTTGCTAATATAACCGTTACCAAACATTCGAAAATATTAAAAAATAGGGGCATTTACATATTTCTCCTTACTAAACACATTAATTACATATTTACCCAAGATAAAAAAAATTAATTACATAGTTTCCCTTTGTAAAACATATATATTACATATGTACCCATTTTATTAAAATTAGTTATGGAATGATTATTGTATCCATATTTTTACTAAGTTATTTTTACACACATCCCTTATAAGAACATTAAACACATACTTCCTCAAGTTTGAGTAAATAAAAATAGTAAACTTACAACTCCAAAACAAAAAGTTAAAAACTTAATTTTACAACATTAATCACCGATAATCAAAGTTACATTTCTGAATACAAAACATAATTGTCAAAGTTTTAAACAATTATAATAACAAAACATCAATATGTAAAACTCTCTTAGTAAAAAACAAGATCAAATAGTCATTTGAAATGTTATTATACATGAAATGGATAAATATGTAAAAAAATAATATAAATATTGACCAATACTCAATTGCATACAGTTCCATACCCAACCCCAACCCTACCTATACCCGGGTCCGGTTCCTATCTGGTTCCTGGTTAAACACAAACCATGCCTTACTACATATATAATTAAAAATTATAACTCTTAATATGGCTTCTATTAATTTTTTTCCAGACATATTGTAAACAAGAACCTCTTTCTTTTTATCAATTTTAACTTTTAAACTATGAGTTCATATAAAGTAATAAGTACACGGTTGTGACAGACTTTTTATACTTAATGTTTTGATATAAGTTATGCTCTAAACGCAATTATGTGTGAAAACTAGTAGAATACCCGCGCGATGCGGCGGGAATTCAATTTTGGTTGGTATCAATTCGATTCGTTATGGCGTAGATAAAAAAATTAAATTTTTTGCAAAAACTGAATTAAAGAACACAATTATGTATATCACAAAAGTATGTTACGTTATAAAAAAGGCAACTACATTATCGATCTAAAGAAGATAGGCAAGTGACGAAATCACAAAACAAGTGCTTCAACATTAATTATCAACAAGATAACTTCCTAACAACAACCATTTCCTAATTCAACAGTATACCAACAAAGTTCATCCATTACAACCATTACAAAGTTCAAATATAAGATTCCATAAACAAAAAAAGTCAAACAGCAGAATAAAACAATCAAAGTACTATAAAAGTGTAAGCAAAGAAAAAAGTCCAAAGAAAGCGTTACAAAACACATTTGCCCGGTTTGAAAAAATAATAAAGTAATAATGACCTGATCCATTGCTTTCTCGCACCATTGTTTAAGTTCATGTCATTACTAAATGAGCAATATTTACATCAAAGCAGAAAGCTGCAAAATCACAAAGGTTAATAACATTTCAATATTACGTGCATATATAGAATTAATGAGAACTTGATGCTTTGAGATATTAAACCAATCTTGAAATGTTTACAACTTGAGATCATCAAATACAATTATTAGCAATCTTGAAATAAAAGTTTGGGAACTCATTAACACATAAAACAATCTGCATAATGTTTACAACAGCCTAAAAGCTACATGTGTGATGACGTTGAACAAATAGTTTTTATGCAGCTTCATGTACTTGTAAACACTTGGTAAATTTGTGGCTAGCTGTTGTTACATGAAACTCATTTGTTTCTCACCATATTTCACTTTGACTCATGTTACTTTCCTTGCTGACTAAAATAGATAACAAGATTACATCCATGATCATATAACTTTATGAGTAGTGATTGTAAAGGCCGGTCTTGAGAGTTCTCGAAAAATTTTGGGCCCTGGGCGAGTAAAAAAAATAGGCCCTTATAATATAAAGTCAATAATCCGTATGTAAAAAATCTATAATACGCCAATAATTGTTATACCAATAAACAAAAGTATTATAGCAAAATAATCCAATCTACTTATTTAAGCGAATTGTGAGACTCTCTTAACGTTTCATAAATGAGTTTAGATTTGATAAATGGTAAGGGACTAAACTAATTAAAATGTTAATTTGCCCTAAGTTTCAATAGGTCAAAATAATTAAATTGCTATTGGTTTGTTAATAGCCTATAGTTGTTTTTAAAAATATATATACATACATATATAATATAAAAGATTTTTAAAAATTTCGGGGCCCCTGAAGAAATAGGGCCCTGGGCGGTCACTCACCCCGTCCCCTATCAGGGTTGCCCATTTAATGTAAAATATGATTAATTGATTACACTGTATGGTTTATTTGAGCAACATGTGCAGATATTTTTTTTGGTTGTCAATGTGGATATTACATGTTCTGGAGTCATTTCTAAGTTTACTTTTATATTTCTACAAAGAGCTTTGACTTCCTAAAAGTCAAAAACCGTAACCCGCCATGAAATTATCCACCAAAAGTCAACCATTCCCAATTACATGCACCAACAGACAAGGTGTTACGCAATAATGCACCAACCAAAAGTAACATAATTATATTATATTAAAATAAACAGATGATGTAAAAGAAAGAAAGCCAAACATGTTGACTGATACGTTTACTAACATAATTTCATAATGCTTTTGCAGGATAATTTGATTTACATTGAATGGGTTTTTTATATGCTTCTTTAAATTATTATGCTTTTGTAGTAAAATTTGATTCACATTGAATGGGGTTGTTATATGCTTTTGCAGGATAATTTTTTATGTATCGTGCAACCTTCTATGTTTCTTGTTTTGTTATTCAATATGATGTCGTGTAGCAAGACCCAAGCAATTAAACTATGAAAGATAAAGCCTTGATGAACCATGTAACAATTACAGCCCTGTACCAAGGTCTGTAATAGCACAAACCTTTAAGGTTAAAACAAATTCAACTGGATCTAGCCCATCCATCAAGACCTTAATCAAATAGGCCTACTAACTTAAACTCCTAGAAACATATATAATTAACTACAGAAAAGTTTATTTGATAAGCAACCATTTAATAAATTATGATGATAATTTATTTATTTTTTGAACGGTAGGTTAATGAATAATAGTTAGTAGCACCAAGTTGGTAATTATATCTCAATATTAAGTTTTGAACCTAGGACCTCCAAGAGAGGGTGGCATGATAATTTATGAACATACAAAGTGAAGGTTTAATTTTGTTAGAATATTAGTTTAAATACATTAAACTACATGATTCACAAACAATGGTGTTGCACACAAGTAAACTGCAACCAGTTGTGTTGAATTGAAAATGACATTCAATGAAGAACAACATATCATAACTCAAGATGCAAGTAAGGCATATGATGCTGTTGCTCATAGTTCAACTGTCAGTTTAGTTGAACCTCATAGTGAGAAGATTGTTGTTGCTGCTGATATGAAGAACAATGAGTTATTGAATAATCCTAAGGATCTTGAGGATAGTGAATCTGTTTCACTGTTTCAGAGGATAGTAGAACATCTCAAATGGAGAGACCATTGTTGAAGGTTATACTCCTTTTCACTCCACACACACACACAGTCTAACTCTTTATGAAACAGTTGGTGAACTAAAGATTTTGATTCTACTGCAGTCAAAATTGAACACAGAGCAGGAAGTTTTGCAACTCAAGATCAGGAGGAAACCAGCTGTACCTTCTTTTAGGTCAACATCTGTTGGCAAAAAACAGTCTAGAATCTCATATTCACCAGCAAAATATGTAACTTCTATGCCTTCCAGGAAAGAAAATATGGTCACTCCAAAAACCAAAAACTCAAATACAATGGAGTCCATTGATAAAAAGAGATCAGCCCCACGGTCTTTGTACACGTTAAGAAAATATGGTCACTCCCTAGTGGTTCGAAAGACCGAAAGTACAAAACTTGCACCTAGTACCTTATATGTGGAGCACAACTTAATCATAAAACTACTTTTCAAAAACAACTTCGTTTATGTTAGGACACACACAGAGTTTAACTCTTTAGCAGAATCAAGCTCAAAACTCATCTAATTAGCAGAATCAGAACAAATAACACCCCCAAATTTCATGGTATTTCAAATAATCAAAATCTTGAAGGACAAAAGGTTAAGATTTCAACTTTACCCCTTTTCGAATGGTGAACGACGGTAGCAAACAAGTACACCTGAAATCAAAGAAACAATTGATAAAATCGTTAACCAAAAACCTTACAAGTGAATTAGGGTTTCAAATCAAGAATATTAGACTTACGTGAGGGCGGCCAGACGATGTTCTTTGTGTAGAATTGGTTCCCAAACGTGTTACTTTAGAAGAGAAAATTCAGATTTGAATCACCTGCCCATCTCACCTTGACTATGCACAGAACCCTTGAGGAAGAAGCCAAGATCCATTTCCTTTCTCATGCTACGTAGGGTTCTATGTATGAAAAGGAGAAGTGATAAGCTTCTTCTTTCAGAAGCTTGAAGATCGACTTTGGAGCATTGAAGCAGTCAACTTTCAGAGAGCATTGGAGCAGTCAACTTTAGAGACTATTTTTAGCCTTGCCCTCCCAAATGCTTGTACCATATGCAAGGTATGTTGTACATCTCTTAAGTTTAAGAGTTTTAGGTGAAATGACTTTCTTGCCCTCCTCAAATGCTTATTAATATAGTATAGATATACAAGTAATCTATCATCAATAAAGAAGCAAAACTTTATTTCGTGTCTTCTCTTTTTTTTGTTTTTTTTAAGTTTATTTTGTTTTTTATTTAAATTTACTAACTATATATAAAATGTTATTAACGATATCCAGATTTTATTTCTTACCTTAAACGAGCGGGTTCAAGGCGACATTGAATAAATGAAATAAATCTTTATATTAATCTGTGTTTCTCATTATATATGTTCGATTAATTTACAGCAAGTTGTAGGCATGATATAATGAACTAAATATTTAGGTATATACAATTATTAAAAATTTTGACCCAAAAACTCTCATTTTAAATTCCAAATATGAAAAAAAAAACAATATGATAAATAGTGTTTTTGGGAGTATTTGGGGTATTTTGCATTGTCTCGGGTTGCATGTTATACCCTTTTATCTGTTACACGGCTCATTCCATCCCTTTATGGCGGGTGGGGGTGTCGACGGTGGTGTGGAGGTTGGTATTGCAAGAGAAGGCGGAGACGATGCCCGCTCTAAAGCGAAGGTGGTGGTCGCTCCGGTTTGGTCGTCGCTTCCTCTCGGTCGGTCGTCCGTCTTCCGTAAACCACATAAGAGGGGGGTTTTCTTGATGGGGTTTACGAGGTGTGTGCGGGGTTTGTGCTCTCCGGCTAAAGAGCTCTGAGAGTTAACGGTGGGACATCATGGCGGCTTGGGTCGTTGGACTTTCATTTCCTACTACACAGATGTGGCGATGGCGGTGGTCGTTTGACCTCTAACAGATCTGTATTGGATGGGGTCTTTGTGGGGGTTTGTGCACTCTGCCTGAAGGGGTCCGAGGGTTAACGACATGACACCACCGCGACCAGGGTCGTTGACCATTTGTTTCCCGCCGCACAGATGCAGTGTTGGCGGTGGCTGTCTGGCCTCCAATAGATCTTTGTTTGGTGGTGGCCGTCTAAAGAATTTTGAGTATATGTTCAGGTAAATAGGTATGTGCTTTCGGATAATCAGGTCGGGTTTTACTTAATCCCACACCTGTCTTTTACCAACAATTTTTTTTAAACTAATCAAATATCCGGCCCCATATCTATCAGGCTTCGGGTATACCCGTTCCATATGTTTCAAGTTTCAGGTATACCGACCCGATTACAAATCAAACCCAAACCCAAAATTCTTATTTAAGTCGGTCTTTGAGTTGTGTTTTGGTAATTTGGGTTGACCTGAAAAACCCAAAATATCATGCCGTCATATCCATATTCCTTATTCCATATACAAGGATTTCAATCGACGCAATTTGTTTTTAACTTTATATGAACTTGACTAATCATTTCTTCACTACATTTTCAATCAATAACACCACTCTTAAACTCAAAAATTTCATCAGGCCTAGTAACATGATAAATTTATTCAAACTGTTTTTATTTACATGATTCTAAATTAATATGAAAAATAATTAGGTGCAAGTATGTACCATTCTAATTTTGAGTTTAAAATAAAAAATCACAAAATTTGCAATTGGATTTCCATTCGTTAATTAGATATTGAATAAATTCTAATTTATAATATACTAAATATCAACCGGATCCACCTAAACCTAAGAAATTTCCTCTAGACAGAATGAGGCTCTCGTTGAGAGATCCATTAGTGATTGGCCCACCCCTCCTGGCAAAGAAAGAAAGGCAGGTTCAGGCGATTGATCAAAAAAATATTTCCTTGAGCAATTGAATGCAGCGGTGCAGGGCCTCTAAGATTATAAATAAGCTATTCATTTTCCGTCCTATTGAAGAAATTCGGCATGATGGTAGTAGAGTAGTCGATCTGATCTCGCGCGCGGGCGGATAGAAATGCCTATAGATGAGGTAGGCGAGGCTAGCTTGCCGGCAAAAGGCGGTTGTCTTTTGTTTGATGAGAATAACTTTTCTACATTTCAAATATTGTACCTTATGCATAAAATGTTTTACATTTTGATTAGTGTTTTATAAAAAAATAATGATTTTTTTTGTTTTAACCTAAAACTTTTTTATCATTTAAATTTAACCTCATAACTTTTTTACTTTTAAATTTAATCCCTTATACTTTTAATTTTTCACAAATTTTCAATTTACATTTAGTTCTAAGTTTTAAAAGTTAATACTGCACAACTTGTATGTGTGATTTACTGCCTTATACTTTTAATTTTTCACAAATTTTCAATTTACATTTAGTTCTAAGTTTTAAAAGTTAATACTACACAACTTGTATGTGTGATTTAACGTTTTTACGTTTATTTTCACGTTTAACATGTTTGACGCAACTTGAGGGTCCTATATCAACTTGGTTAAACTTTTATATATTTTACGTTTCGGTCTAATTTATCCTTATTAACACATCGCAACTTCAATATTGATGATCGATAGCGATGGTATGACATTTTGATGATATTTGACACGGTTTTAATCCTCCGCCGCAATATTGATCATATTCTATATTATGACTCAATTTTAAAGTCAATTAAAATACGAAACACCAATAATGTTAACTATCAATCATCTCAAACTTTAAAATTAAAATCTCTAACCAGTAGTTTGTCCAACTAAGTTGTGAAATTCATCTTTAACACAAAAAGTACATGGTCACCTCAAACTAGCAACGGTACAAAAAACTTTAAAAAAAACTGAATTTACCCTAACTAATCAAAAACACAACAAAAAATGCTCTAATTTGACTACTTTTTTCGAACATAAAATATCAAAAACCTGAAGTAAAAAAACTAGGTATATCAACAAGAAACATCTCAATCCATTTATGCTTATGGGTTCACCAATCTACTCAAATCATCTCTTAGGTCAAATGGTTAAAGTTCAAAATTTAGTTTAAATCTCAAAATCAAAGTTGAGCCAAAGATTTTCCCATACATTTAAGTAAAAAAAACATACTACTTCAGTCAAAACAATATAGCTATGTTTGGGATTGTTTATTTACACCTCCTTACTTCTCAAAAAAAGTTTTAAAACTCCTCTCTTTAAATCTTCATCTCCATCCAAACATATTTTCACCTCATTTCAACTAATCTTCTTCTCAAAAGTTAAAAAGATTTTTCAATAAGCAATCCCAAACACCCACATAAACAATGAACCCTAAATTTTAGCATGTAAAAACTGAAATTATAGAAATGTTATTCTCATGGCCAATCCCAAGAGGTAATTGCAGAGACTCCGCTCCTCAAGGCGATAGGATATGACAAGCCCCTAATTGACCTTCAACGGGATCATTCACTTTTTTCAAAGCGAATTCTCAACCATTACAAAAGATCAAGGGGTTGATATTCAACGGTTTAATCAATTTGAGATTTACGAATACCTAACAAATTCGCCCCAATTTATCATATAAACCGTCGATTAATATTCAAAAACAATGAATTCAGATCATAAACATTAACATTTAGATCTACAAATGAACTTGAAATCAATTGAATTTGATTAAAAAAGGTGAAATATGCCTCTTCAGTTCAGGTCTCCAATAATTGTTTCCGCATGGATGTTCATCCTCGGAAGAACGAAAGTTTTATTTGAATCATCATCAGAGGCATTCAAAATCAAAATTAAACAAAACAAATCGATCGATCTAATGTGTATCTCTTCAGTTCAGGTCTCCAAAAACTTTCATCAATGATGATTTCAGAAGAACGAAAGTTATTAATTTTGATTCATCATCAGAGATACACGAAGAACAATACGATCTAGATTTGAAGATATACCTGAAGATCGTGACTAACTGCAGTAATGTTGAAAGCTGAAACAACTTGTAGAGATTTGAAGAACGATGGTGGATGTGATTTGATGAAGGCGTGACGAGGGTTTTATAAGCAAAAACCCTAAATTGAAGTGTGAATTAGGGTTTTAGGGTTTCAGAAAGGTTTTGTTGGGTTGATTTGGGCCTGTGTGGGCTTTGAAGTGAGACCATTTTGTTTTTATGATTTTTATAGAAATAAGTTATTTTAGAATAATTTTGATGTCATGAAGTCAAGAACAAGGCATCATGTAAGTTGTAATATTGTAACGAGCAAAACTTTCACTTTATGGTTAATCATAGTTAGTTAAATACATATTTCGTATAAGATGGACATGTAGATGATATATCTACTGATAGTATGTATAATCAAATGATAATTTGAATTTAAAAGTTCATTACAAAAACATTTATATCAAGTGAATGATTGCGCAATTTTTTATTAAAATAAAAAATAAAGAAAAATCAAATAAACAAATTAAATAAAAGTTTAAAGTATCAAATAAAATGTTAAAAGATAGAAATAAAGTAAAATAAACTAAAGATTAAGAAAACCAAATTAAAGTTAAAAAGTGAATAAGTATTAAATGAATCTTCTGTTCTTTGATTCTTGATTTTTTTGTTTTTTAGTTTCTAAAGAAAATTACGTAAATGCTCAGTGTTGTTTGATAATATTGCAAATTTAGTCTACATATCATTAAACTAACGGCCATAAATAGTGAGGACTAGATAATTAGATATGCAACTACTTCACTAGTGTTTGAACTAAGTTTATAAATATTTTACAATATGAAGACTAAACTTGCGATATTATCAAAATCATAAGAACTACTTATGTAAATTTCTCCACTTTTACTAATCTTTAAAAGACAAGAACGGTGGGTTGTCCATCGGCTGCCACGTGTCACTTCTCCATTGACTCATTAAAGAAATCATTTTTTTCTTTTTTTTAGATTTCCTTTCAGTGTGTGTGTGTGTGTGTATATATATATATATAAAATATATATACATATATATATACACACACACACACACACACACACACACACACATATATATATATATATATATATATATATATATATATATATATATATATATATATATATATATATATATATATATATATATATATATATATATATATATATATATATATATATATATATATATATATATATATATATATATATATAGGGAAAGTTTACGGTACAGTTTTGTTTCCGTGCAAAGGGTATGAAGCAACAAGTACCATTGATCTAAGAGATAAACAGTTCAGAATTATAATGGAATAATTACGCAATGAATGTGAATGGAAGGATAGAATTGAAAATAGCTTACAATTGTTGATTTTTTTAACTTCCCTTCGCTTTTTTAACCACATATAACTTTTTCATATGGCATTGTTTTTTTACAAAAAAAAATACGCCATAAAAACAAGCATTTTATCATCTTTAATATGAGTATAATATAAATATACTTTTTTAGAAACAATATTTTTTAAGAAAACGTCTATGTGTTGTGCGTATAACTTGCGTGATTATTCACTGAATAATTATCAACGTAACTTGTTAATTATCATATAACTTGCGTAATTATAAATATAATTTGCGTGATTATTTTTTATAATGTGAGTAATTTTTCTTTGCGTAATAATAGATATAACCTGCGTAATTATAAACATAACTTGTGTAATTATGTACTTTTATGCGTAATTGTAACGCGGACGAAACTACCCCTCCGCTACAAAACATGTGTCAAGCTCTGGTGACTTCGTACGCTTCGCACGAAAAATACACTTTGTATAGTAACCGGCCCCTATATATGTGTGTGTGTGTTTCACCATTTAAAATATAACTTGGTTGGTTGTAACTTGTGAGCCCAATGGCAACCGCTTGGTTATTCTTTTTTCTTCTTATATAGCACATTAGCGTCACATAATATTTTTCCCTGGTTTTTGCTAGTTTTTTCCTTTTTTATATGATGTCGCCCCAATTTTTCATTGTTTTCCATCTCCCCCTTCTTTAAGAAAAATGTTCAAAAGTGGGTGATGGTGTCGGTGGATCCCAGTGAAAATTCACCAAGTTATGTGTCACACCCCAACCTTGACGGCGGAAACGTCGAGATGTGAGGGTTAAGATTGTTCACAGCCACATAACGCTATTATTAAATCCAAATATATTATACATAAGTTTCAAAATTACATTACAAGCATAAGTCTCAATAATGAAATAAGTTTCAACATGAAATAACAAACATAATCATTTTGTTTATTAACTAGGTCCAAGTCCTAGAATATGCCAGCAACATAAGTTCACTTCAAACTTGGGGGTTTTCCTGAAACATGATAAAAATAAAAGGTCAACTATAAATAGTTGGTGAGTTTCCAAGGTTTTCATACATAATATGAAAAGGTTACAAGTAGCAATTCATGTCATAGGTTATAAGCTAGTAAGGTTATAGAACACATATCGTTACAACCAAACCTCGACTTGATTACAAGTATAAAAGATTGGCTAAGTGTATTTGGTTCCCTAGTGCACAAGCGTACGGCCCCTAGGAGTCGGCAATACCTCGACTTTAGCACCAAATAGGCTTGTCAGGCCCAAAGATCTAAGACGTCGCCAGGCTAGCAATAGTTAATGATTGTAAACAAACTATGTATCTCATATAAACACTTACAATACACAAATAACCATGACAAAATAATAAGATGAATTGCATGTGCTTACAAGTCTCAAACGTTTACAAGTGTACGATGTATAAGTATCATGTTTCACCCCAAAATAGTGTGGAATGAAGTAAAAAGGGGCAAGAAAAACTCACATGGAAATAAGCATTTCAAGATGATATAAAAGATTACAAGATAAATCCCAAGTGTCCATTACAAGCACCTAAATATATAATTTACAAGATGAAGATTAAGGTTAATATATTGATTAATGTTTAAATAAGAATTAGGGTTTCAATAGTTTTAGGGTTTTGATGAGTAATTATGTTTATAATGATGATGATAATAATTTAAACGAGGTTCCAAATGGTTTCTTTTACAAGTTGTTTAAACGTATAGATTTCAAGATTAGGTTTAATAATAAGATTACAATTTTTAGACATGAACTAGGGTTTCCAATAGAACTTGGAAGTTTAAATAAGTAATTAAGTAAAATAATAAATCATTTAGGTTTAATAAAGATGATTTAAATCAATTAAACCAATAATATGTGAAAAGAAATAATTAATTTAAAAATTAACTATTTAAAAGTTGATAAGGATATTACATATTAAAATCATATTATAAAGTTTTAAGCTTATTAAAATGATTTATTATAAAGGTTTTTAAAACCTTAAAATAAAGCAAATTATATTGTTTTATAATTTTCAAGAATTTAAACAAAAGTTAACGATTAAATTCATTAAATGGTATAACATGCTCAAATGATTTGATGAATAATAAATTATTCAAATAGTCATTTTAACAACTACTTGAATAATTATTTATCATTTAGATTTATAATGTTTTAATAAAATTTGAACCATAATAAGTTTTATTACACAAAAGAATTTATAACTTTTTAAAATAAAACTCCATTTAAAATATCGTGATTTAAACGATAAAATCTAAGGAAAGTTCGGATCACTACTATTTTGTTAATTATTTAAAATCTATGTTAATAATTCAAAAATAACCTTTAAAATGTTTTATTACAAAGGTTTTTTTTAATTGTTTAATATTTTAAAATATCACTGAAAATTATTTGACAACTTAAAATACATTTAAAGGTTATAAAATATTTTTTTATATTTATTAGAAATTTTCTAAAGTTGATTTAAGGCTTAAAAAGCCATTTAAAAAAATATGGGGGTGCCCGGGGTCGAACCCGGGACCTCCAAGTTAGAATGTGTGTGGGAAACCAGTGAACCAGGCGTACAGCCGTGTTAGAAAACCCGTTTTAAATCTTATAATTACAACCCCGATGCATTTCCCCCAAATCAAGAACCCTAGATTGTTCATCGATCAAATTGATGTCTCAATCAATGTTGTTAACAAGAACAATCATGGGGCTTTTGATCCCCAACTAAAATCGAGTGTGCCATATTGTTTGATTACCTGATTAGTGTTAGTTCGATGATGAACGAGTACAGAACAGGTCGCGACATTCTTGGCACAGATTCGATACCCAAACGATGATGATAATTAAATTCGTTGCACAGGTAGTCTCTAATGAAGCCAATGATGAATAGCCCTCTATCAATTGCAAGTTAGAAGGCTCGGAAGATGGTGTTCGATTGACGAACAGATCGCGGTTAACAAGGGAATCGAAAGAGATGTTTGTGTAGTTTGCAAGTGGAATTAAGAGTAACATTCGATTAAGGACAATTAAATGATTGTTTGGTTTGGTTTAATTAGATTATAATTGTGTTTTAAAGCACAAACGTCCATGTAGTTTAATGTGTTGCGGTTATGTGGTCGATTAGTCTAGAAACGGACGTTTAAATGCGATTAATCAATGCATACAGACTCGATTTTGTCTCACGATTATTTTGGTGCAACTTGGGGTCGAAACCGAGGCTTAAAACCCGGTTTTTGGTCTTGCCGGAGTCGCGGCCGGATGTTGGCCGGACTCTGGCCGGAAAAACGTGGGGAATGAAGGGTGGGGGTTTGGTTTTAGTAAATTACAATTTGGTCCCTCAACATTAAGTTTCTTTTTATTTTAAGCAGAAACTTCAATATAAAGTTTATAAATTGACATTAAGACCCCCTAATCTTTAACTACTTAAAATTTTAAACATTGTTAAATTTAATAACTATACAATTTATTTTTATTATCATTAGTAACATTATTATAGTTATTATTATTCAATTATTATTACAAATATTATTATTATGATTATAATTATTATTATTATTACTTTTATTAATATTAACATTATTATTTTTATTTAATATTTATTTTTAACCTAATGACAATAGTGAATAAGCACAAACAACACATGAGTTTCAATAATAACCCTTGTAAGAGTAACGAAGTTAACTTTTAGTTAACGAAAATACGAGATGTTACATTATGACTCCACAGACCCGGGGGCGTGGTATTCCTGGTCGGCTCCGGTTTTTCCCGGGATATCCCCGAATATATCTTGGATCTGTTTCGTCCCTCCTAAGATGTGTGTCTTCTGAGTTGGAAGTCATGGGTTCGAACCTTGCATGTAACTTTTTTTTTCCTTTTTTGGTTTTCTCATCTTTTTTTATTCTTTTATAATTTTCCGTTTACATTACTTTATTAAATTGTTAAATTGCAAAGCGCGTGTCATAACATTCTTTTTAATCTACGTTTCAAACTTCAACATTGTCTTATATGTACTTAATCAGCTAATATCACAATCGCAATTCGTGTAACGAATGATACCTTGAAGAATAAGACCGGTGCCGACGAAGGATACCCCTACCGTTATATAATTTTAAATATATGTTTCAGTATCCATAATACGATTGTTTTGTAAATTTTTAACCACGCTAATGTCATTTCCGTAACACTGTAACTAAGTTGGCAAACTCATGTCGTGATACAGATTTAATTTCTAGTTAATATTAAGAACTAAATATGTAAATAAATACATGGATAAATAGTTATAATCCAAAAGTGGACGTCCCTCTCAAACTGCGCGTGGGTTATAAACAGTCCAAAACTAAGATAAAAAGGCAAGAGTTCTCAACCTTTACACAATAGTTCAGGCCCGCAGGAATCAACGTCCATATATATCTTGAGCCTTGAGGTTGCTCAAAAGCACTTTTTATTATATTTCTAATAAATGTGTAGTAAAGATTTCTTGTTATCAACATGTTACTGGTTCTCAAACTATATATATATATATATATATATATATATATATATATATATATATATATATATATATATATACATATATATATATATATATATAGAGGAGGGATCCTAAGAAAACCACAAAGTTATGTGAAAACTAGAGAAAACCAATGAAATCGGTCACATAACTTGTAAATTTTTTATCACTACCCCTTATATTTGTGTGTGTGTGTATATAAACAAGGGTATGGATCAAATGAAAAACCGTAGCATGGTTTTACACATACGTCACATATAGGTTACGTATACGTAACCATTTTCCCTTCGACATAGTGCTACGTATACGTAAAACTCTTCATTCTCGTATTTATGTTCAACATATATGTAAAAAATGCTTAAATAACCTTTTAACAATTAAAATAACATAAAATTTATGAATTATGTAACTGTTTTCCTTGGTTTTTTTTGGTTTTCACATAACTATTGGTTTTCTCAAGAACCATCCCCTATATATATATATATATATATATATATATATATATATATATATATATATATATATATATATATATATATATATATATATATATATATATATATATATATATATATATACATATATATATCTTTCTACTCTAATAAAAGAGTAAATGTAGATGTCACGTGTCAGCACCACAATTATTCTCACTAAAATTTTCCCGTCTCTCTCTCTCCTATTATATAATTACCTTAATTACTAATAATATTATTTTAATACTTTTTAATATTTAATAAATTAAGAAAGAAATCTATTTATTAAGATTATTTCTAAATAAATTGATATTTTTAAGAAGTCAACTTTTTAAAAACAAAAAATAATCAAATTTGAGAGTTGTAATAAGAAATTATTTAAAAATGACATTTTTATATGGTTTGTTTTAGAATAAAATATTTAATTTAAAAATAGTTATAAAAACAAAATTTTAAAAAGTTGATATTAATGTTTTATTATTTCAGCCATATCATATCTTAAAATATCATTTTATAACTAATAAATTTATTATATTAATATTTTATTTATTCAACCCGTGTAATACACGGGTTTACTAAAGCTAGTATATATATATATATATATATATATATATATATATATATATATATATATATATATATATATATATATATATATATATATATATATATATATATATATATATATTGGGAGGGTTCAAGAGGAAACCATGTTTTAGGAGAAAACCATAAAAACCACTTTATAGCCCTTGATTAATTTGATCTATGGTTGATATTGATTGATGACATTTTTGTTATTAAGTTTATAATTTTAAGCAATTAATAAAGCTTAAAGGGTAATATGGGAAAGGTAAAATATATTAATTTGGAAACTGTTATTTATAACTAATTAAATTTCCTAATTTATTCTTTCTCTTTCCTCCATCCTTTATTACGGTCAAACATACGTATATGTAACGATCACAAAATTGTTAATCATAACTAGAATTTTGATTGAAATAACTATATGTAACACTTCGTTCGTATATGGAACATTGTGTTACGTATATGTAAGCATGTGTATAAACAAGCTTACGTATACGTAAACCAATGTACGTATGTGTATGTATCTAGTCAAATTACGTGTATGTAACCTAAATACTACTATACTTGCGTAATTGATACATATATGTAAGTATCCAGTATACGTATGTGTTAAGTGAAGTCTAATGTATATTGGTGATTGTAGCACTGAATACACACTTATGTGTGTAAATGAGAAAGTTTGAGAACTTATTTGAAACGATAGATACGTAAAAGAAATCATGAAAATTAATTTAAAAAGCTTCTAAAAATTATGGTGCAATCAATTACTAAATACCATAAAACTAAAAACAAATAAAAAGAATAAAAAAATTATATGATTGTTCTTGATATTCTTACGTATGCATACTATTCCTGTTCAGCTATATGTTACGTATACGTTAAACAAAGAAGATATTTCCAAACAAAAAAGATATTGTCAAACAAAATTTTAAAACGTCATTTTTGTTGCAGTGAATACATACACTTATGTGTGTAAAAAGAGAAAGCTTGAAATCTTATTTCAAACAATAGAGAGAGAAATTAAATCATATAGACTCATTTAAAAACTTCCATAAATAATGATGCAATCAATTACTAAAAAGCCCTTTAAATAAAAGACATAAAAAAGAATCAAAAAATTATTCGATTGGTTGAATGTAGTTTTTTTGGTTTTTAATTATAAATGTGGTTTTCATTTGATCTCTCCCCTATATATATATATATATATATATATATATATATATATATATATATATATATATATATATATATATATATATATATATATATATATATATATATATACATATATATATATATATATATATATATATATATATATATATATATATATCTATATATATATACATATATATATATATCTATATATATATCTCTCTATATATATCTCTCTCTATCTATATCTATATATCTATATCTATATATATATATATATATTCTAGTATAACTTGCCGATACATTAAAATTATCTATTCTAGAAATAAATAGAAAATACAAAATATTAAACGCTAGTTTTATGCTTTAAATTCATTGTTTTCCTCCCATTTTTTTTTCTTTTTGTATTATAAGACAAGACAATAATAACTCAAAAATCATAACACTTACCAAGATTTTGTTCAAGACTATCATAAGGTAAGGTGTTATGAATTAATCTTTGTTCCTTGTTCATGTTTCCCTAACATTTTTTAAATTTTCTCTTATAAAGACTTGTTTTCTTTCGATGTGTTGTCATGATCACATTCTCAGTTTCGTACGAGATTCTCTAGTTTTGCTCTAATCTTAAAACTCAATGGTTCGCAGAGTTTGTTTGATCAAGCTTTAATTTTCAACATTTTGGTTTCAGTTTATGAAGCTTAAGAAATTATATTAACATACGGTTTAAGAAATGTTATTAACGGTCTGACTCATCATTTAATCAAAATATTATCAAAACTGAACCACAAACGCCCCTAAACTATAGTAATACCTCTTTCGAACTCATCATTGAAAAATACTCCCTCATTGTGGCATATTTCTATGTTTTTTTAACACTTGTTTAAAAGTAAATTTATTGTAAAGGATATCATGCCATAACAACTGGTTCTCCAAAGAGCCCCACTTTTAGTATCCAAAGTCACAAAAGCAACATCTTTGACTTTAAAAGTCAAAGCAAAACATAAGCAATAACAAAGCAAATATTGACTACCCTTGTACGGCTTTAGCCATGCCAAAAGCAGCTGCAGATGCTATGGCTCCAATTAGGGCTGTCTGAAGGGCACTCCACATTGGCTTGTCACCAGTGAAGTAACCTTTGGCGTACCCGAAGACCAACAGGGCTAAAATGGTCAAAATAACGGATGCAACCACGGCCTTTTGGGCCACTGGGATGAACATGTAAGGGAGAAGTGGGACCAAACCACCCAATACGTAAGCGACTGCTATCGTGAACGCACTCTGAAGTGCTCTTTTTGGATCGGGTTCTTCGAGACCAAGTTCAAATCTGGAAAAAAAGTTAGAAGTATCACAAATATCAGAGACCACAAATACTATATCAACATTTTCTATGAGTTGTTGACTTGTTGAGTTATTGTACTTGGATATTGGTAAATAATTGTGGAAAAATAAGCAGGTGAGCGGTTTAGATTAAAGTTCAAAACGTGTTCATATCGAAACATTACAGGGGTCAGTTCATGGCAGGTTGACTTGAATGAAAACACTTTCGGCTCATATAACCTATTTATTTATGAGCTATATTTTATTTTACTCAGTTGACCCATTAGAGATTTTAGAAAAAAAATCAGTTCCGCGCTTTTTATACGTAGACGGGTCAATAACGCTACGATTAGAGTGCAAATAAGTCACTGATGTTATGAAAATGCAAAAACAGACTACAGTTTGCAAGCATGAACATTATAAACAAAAGGTCACAAGTATTATTGTTTTTCGCAAGGTTTCACAAATTTTCCTACGATACAATTAACTTTTACGTGACTAAAAAGGTTGTTTGTTGTTATACCATGTGCTTTTGATATTGTACTTTAGTGTAGCAGGTGCTAGTGTACAAACTACAAAGCACCACCCTTAAAAAAATATCACAGCATGCATACAAGCCTCAGATCTGCTTTTGCATTATTCCTTGTATCATTCTTTGACTAAAAACATACCATGATGAAGACTTTTGTCACAGATACACATAATTTTTTTAATTCCATAAAGTATGGCTGATGTGTTAAAACATCCAAAAACCCATGATAGTTTATAATCGTTTAGAATTGCAGATTGCTTCTGCTGTGAAAGGTACCACAAGCATAAACTTTCACTTAAATAACAGAATGCAAAGCATGCTTAATAAGACATAGAAAAAGACAAGTATTAGCATATCAATGACTGTTAGTGTTTAGGTATATCACTTTAGAAAACAACCAAAGTTTCATAACCATGTCCCATTATGATTCCATTTGTCTAAAATCAGGAGATATGTGGCAAATCTACTAATCTAGCCCGAGAGAGTTCACTACTTTGTTCAAAAAAAGTATTTTTACCAAGAATTTAGCCCAATAAAAATGTAAGATTAACTAAATAAAAAGTAGTAACACTTACTTCATCATGAAATCAAGCCATGCTTTCGGGTTCTTCCTGAGAGCATTCACAACAGGAGCATACTCGTGTGGCTCCACCCCATACTCCGCCAGTATCTCCGCCACTTCAGCCGCCTCTACAGTATATATAGAATAAAATCACCGATTATCAATTTATTCTACCTAGCATGCATCTAATTTCTGAATGATATTAAGAATTAACCTGTATCTGGTATGGTGTTAATTTCTTCTTGTTCTCTTTGTAGCTCTCTATTGTAATGATCAGCTTCACTTTTTGCAGCCAAATACCTACCCATTAAAAGCCCTTTTAGTTAGACACACCAGATAAAACATAAAGTGTATAAAGGGATTAAAGGCTAAACTCTTTTGACTCCAGAGTCAAACACAATGCTATAGACTACTCCAGTTACTGCTTTAGAGTTTAACGATTTGATTAGAGCATCAAATTATAATCCAAAAACAAAAAATAACAAGTTACCAATGCTAACTTTATCACAAATCAACATCAGATATGGAGATTCGACAACAGCAGGTCTGATCTCAAAATCTAAATTCTGTATCGTGACAAACACTCATGCAATTTGATATGGCGTATTGTAAATTATACTTATTAGAACTTTGATTCTATCATCAATCATACATTCAGCACTAGATGACGACATGATGAACATTATCACGGCTAAATATGCATATTCAAATAACGTGCTTAGAGCATATATAACTATATATTCAAACAATCAACCAATCAAAGTAATAAACCTAAAATCTCTGTAAGTTACTGATGCTAATTTCATCACAAATCAACATCAGATACTGAGATTCGATGACAGCAGGTCTGATATCAATATTTGAACTCTGCGTCACGACAAACAGGCATGCGAGTCAATATGGCGTATAGTAAATTGTACATATTAGAATTTTGATTCCATCATCAATCACACATTCCGCACCAGATGACGACATGATGAACATCATCACGACAAAATATGCATATTCAAATAACGTGATTAGAGTATATACTCGAACAATCAGCAAATCAAACAATTAAACCTAAAATCACTGAACTAGAAGTAAGTCGGTAATTTATCACAACAAAATATGCATATTCGAATAACGTGATTAGCTTATACACTCAAAACAATCAACAAATCAAACAATCAAACCTAAAATCACTGAACTAAAAGTAAGTCGGTTAAATTTACCCGCCAAGTCCCATGGAAATAGCACCGGCAGCAACCTCCGCTATACCGGCGGTGAGGATGATGGAGGAGGAAGCATTGGCACCGGAGAGTCCGGCGGCAAGGGCGAAGGGGACGGTGAGGCCGTCGGAGACGCCGATGATGACGTCACGAACGATATCACCGGCGGTGAAGTGGCTCTCCTTGTGCCGATTGAGTAGATACTTGTCGGATTCAACGACGTTGGCCATTGTTGATGATCCGGTGGTGATCGGAATCACTGTGTGAGTGTGAGTGTGAGTGTGTGTTGTGGTGAAGTTCGTTAGTGGGATATAAAGGTGTTGAGGAGTGTATGATTGGGAGGGAGATGAAAGCCTTTTTGAGGAAGCGGTCCATGTAAATTGGAAAAGTTGGCAAGGGGAAATGGTATAATAATAGTCCTTCAAGTTTAGGAAATCATATTCTTTTTCTTTAACGGTAAACGTGCGACATTGTGTCGGATGATAGATGTTATTTTAATCGGGTTCAACTATCCGTTTTCTAGCAGAGAACCTTCTCAGGAGGAAACCCATTGCTAAGAAAACTCACTGGCTCAACTCTGACATTTTGCTCAGAGTGAGACTTGAACTCATGACCTCCTCATATCTATATGTTATGAGTACCTTAGCTTAACCAGTTGGGCTAAGGGGCTGTTTGATGCAGCTGACTCAGTAATATTTGACTGAGTCAGAAGCTGACCCAATTAGAAGTTCTGACTAAGTCTGCATCTGACTGAAACTTGACTGTTTGATTTAGTATCCAACTGACTCTGCTGAATGATAAAAATCCCAAAATTGCATTTTCAAATCCCCAATTCTATTCTTGAACTTTCTTCAAATCCCCAAACTCACCACTCCAACATCACCAAACTCACCACCACCAGCAGCAGCTGCTGCTGCCGCCGCCGGGAGGATGATGCCACCATCGTACGCCACCCTCCAACACCATCGTACGCCACCCACCACCACCATCTAACAACCAGGTCGGGCAGGGTACGATCTTGATGGTTCTGATCAGTACGGCGGAGGGAGGAGCGCGACGGAGGGAGGGCGCTAGAGAGATGGGGGTCGCCGACGCGGTCGCGCGGTGTGGGTTTGGCGGAGGGGAGCGGATTGCGGGGGTTGGCGAAGAGAAGGGCAGCGCCCCTTTTCTTAATCAACATGGTGTAATTTAGGGTCTGGGTCAGAACCCACGGACCCGGTCAGAACACAACACAGCCACATCAAACACGCTGATCGGCTGACTCGATCAGCCAGTCAGCCGGGTCAGCGCAAATCAAACAGGCCCTAAGGATCAATAGTTAGAAAATCATATGTACTGTACATCGTGTCTAGTTAACGAATTGAAAGATTTCATCTTAATAGGTTGAATATGTGAACAGTTAACTCAAACACGAGGAATGTGTTTGTTCGATATGTTTAATGTTCATATATTAATATGATTACTAGTTAATACATAGTGATTTATTAACAAATTTAAACAACCTAGAGAAAGATTTTTTCTGTAATTGATGTTTTTTAATTGTTTTTGTTTCCTTACCTCTCATTCTTAGTTATTAGGACAAAGTTTAAATACAAATTATTGTAAAACTAAAAATTGTAAATAGTTATTTTAACCATCCATCTTTTTAATCAATGGTTAATATTAAATTATGAGAAAAAATTGTTAGAGTGGTATTTTAAGAATAATCACCTTTGTTTACCTTTTGCAAATTCCTCCATTTTTTAAAACGTTCATAACTTTTATGCACAACATTATTATTATTTTTTAAAAATCACACCATAAAAACGAGTATATTTTATCTTTAAAACAAGTATAGTATTGTTATATACAAAGATAAATGTTTTTAAGCCCATATCTCGTCATTGTGTCTTTAGTGTAGTTCATTGTGTTTTTTTGTTAGTAATTGTGTTTTTCTGAATACTATTCTGATTTTCTAAAATGATAAATTTTAAAAATATAATGATGAAATGACATTGTTGTATATCTCTAATATGTAAAACAGAATAATAAATTAATAACTAATTAATCTAATACATTAATAATAATGACAAACTAAGGGGTTGTTTGGCAATTTCTGAATGATTAAGTACTAAACCAATAAGAGGTCTGAACCATTAAGTGCTGAACCATTAAGATGTATGAATCATTAAGAGTTAGTATATCGGTTAACTATTCAAAAAAAATGTCTGACCAATTCAGATAAGAGGTATTAACCATTCAGCATTGGACCTTTTAACCATTCAGCATTATTATAATACTTGTAAGGTTTAGTGAAAGACTGATGCACCCAAAACAACCCAAGTCTTTCCTGCATGCATGCACTTAGTGCAAAGTAAAAGTTGCTTTGGAAGTTTTACACCCTACATCAGAAATATTCTAAGTGTAAAATCTTTCGCAACCAAGACCAATATCTTCCGAAGGCAAAAGTGAAGTCTTCCGAAGCTTCAAAAACAAAGTCTTCCGAAGCTTATGAAGTGAAGACAGATTTCTTTCGAAGACTGTGAAGAACCTGCTTTATCTGATGTACTTTTACATAAAGCTGAACCACTTTCCGCTGCAACTCTGAAGACTCACCAACTTATACAAGTTGGTGAAAGGTCCATGCTTTATGAAACTGTACATTGAGGTCTTGAGTTTGTAACTTTCTACTATATGTACTTTTATCATTTTGTAATATATTAAGATGTGAGCTATTGCATGTCATAGTCACTAGTCAAAAGGCAATTTGCCTTTTGACTCTACATTAATCTTATGTTGTCTAGATTGATGTTTCCAGCTGGCCTTCTAAGTATAGCCGGCTGTAGGATATAGTCTAAAGTATCTCAGGTCCTTGTATCTTTCTTTATGCTTTGTAACACTTGTAAAAGAACTTGAGAGCAATAAACTTCATCCTTTAAAACCATATCCGTTTGTTGTTGTTCTTAGTTGTGTCTCTTGCTTTACTTGTGTTCTAAGTATCATACAATAAGTCTCAGTTCCCTATTTGATCTGTTAAGTGTTCTAACACTCTCCTCACTGTGTGATTGTTGTATTGACCATCCCTAAAACGGTCCTGCAATGCTTAACCATTCAGAGGCAAATGTCTAAACCATTTAGACATTTGTTCGTGAAACAAACTGTCTGAACCATTAAGTGTTGAACCATTCAGACATCTGAACCGTTAAGAGACTGATTCAGATGCTGTCAAACAACCCCTAAAACAATGTTTCATTGTGTCTTTTAATCGTTATTGTGTTATCTTTAACACTATAAGTTTTGAAAAATACATTGATAAAACAATATCATTATGCACTTCCAATGGTAAAACAAATAGAGAACAACAACTTTATATAATCTATAAAAAATAATGATAAAATAAAATATTGTATTATCTTCAACACTATAAGTTTTGAAAAATACATTTATGATAGTATATCATTGTGTACTTCTAATTGTATGACATAATGATAGGTAATAAGTTTATAATTTATAAAAACAATAAAAAATAACATAAAATGATCTAAGACGTAAAACACAATGATTAATACACATAACAAATGATATAAAATATATGACACAATGAACGTACAAGACACAATGAACTAACGTATTTGACACAATAATCAAAATAACGTTATGTTTAAAACAATTGAAAGACACGTGTCAAGTCTACAACCCTTCTTACCATTTTTAGATTAAACATCATTTTTATTATAACCTACCATAATTATTAAACCCAAAACTTAAATATTTTTTAGCCGAGGTTGTTAGTTCGAGCTAACTTGTTTATTAAGCAGGTTGTCTTTTCTTTTATTTTTTTTATTTTTTAAATTTATTTGGCATTATTTTATTTTACTTTTTGTCAATTTCTCTTAAGTCTTACCCTGCATGTCACCTGCTTTTGTTGAGTCTTTTTTATCTTAAACTATTTTAATTTTGGATTTTTTAAGTGTTGTTTGCAATTTCGTTTACGTACGTTTTTACAAAAACACAACTATTTCGTGATTTCCAAATATACAGTTGCTAAATGTTTTCTTCATCCAGGTTTCAATTTTTAGAATCAATTTGTCACTAACACATGTACTATATTTATTAGTTAATTGGATTTATGTGTAACAGATTTTAAAAGATTACTTTTGATGTAACGAAACTTAATTTTAAATATTTAATACATCTGGTTCATTTACCACAGATAGCAAGTAGTTATCTTAGTTATTTATTTATCCAAAAATAGAAGACACATTGCATCATCATGTCATAAAATGTTTCATGATATATTTTGTAGTTTTCAAATTTTAGCATGCATTATAGTGTTGTGCAATACGTTGTCTTTATCGCTTTTTAGTCGTTGCATTTCCCTTCATCTTGTCGTATTAAAAATATTTATATATGTCAATACTAAAATACAAAACCCCATAACTTTATATTTTAGCGGGCTATGATGAAATTTTAGGGGTAACCAATAGAGAGTTAGAGACTCTTTGTTATTATATCTAATTTCCTATTTTTTTAGTCTCGAATGTTACTTGAATGACAACATTTCTTCTCTCCACTTTCTTACACTCCTTCACCATCACGATTCACGCACAAGTATAGTTTTAAAAAACAGTTGAGGCGTGCGCCTCGAGACGAGGCGTCCAGATAATGAGCATGAGGCGCCAGGCGGCGCCTCAGGGGTTAATTTGTACGTCCACCTCATAGGATTGAGGTGGTAAGAAAACATGCGCTTCAGGTGCGCCTTATGGTGTTTTAATGTTTGTTTTCGATGTTTTAAACTCTTTGTGTCAGTTTCAAACATTTCATGTCTTTTTAATGTGTTTTTGATGAATTTGATGATGAAATTAGTATGTATTTTATTTTGTATAAGATATATAATTTTTATATTTATTTTAGTACATTTATGCTCCTAAATCACTGAATCCAAACTCTCTATCGGATGAAAGGGAGCGAGCGTATAATTCCCCCTCGGGGTTACGCATCGGTTCGCCTCGAGGCTTACGCCTCATGAGGCGAAGGGAAAACACCTCAAGGCTTGATTCCGTACTTTTAAACCTTGCGCAAAACCCAACGAAAACCACCATTGAAAAACCATGAACCATGGTTGATCACCATCGTTCAACCACTAACCATATTGGATCCTACCTCATGCACATCACTCTCACTAATTTTGTGAAAACATTTTTTGAATGAAAAACATGACATGGAGAACAATTTTAAAATAGAATTAAAAAGGAACCCAAAAACCAAAAGGAATATGAATATTGTAATGTTGCTAATTGCTAGAAGCCTAGAGTTAGAACCCGAAAAACTAAAAATCGTCCCCTCATACGGGTTCCAAAAAATTGCTAAAAAATCGATAAAAGTTTGTAAATCTAAGGGTGTAAATAAGTCAAGTTGGCTTCTATGTTATACGGGATTGGCTGGCTGAATGCTCAAAGTGACCCGAGCCTAAGTAAGCTCTAGCTCGTATATCTAGCTCGCGCTTGCTTGCGAACAAGCCTTGCATTTATATAGCTTTTTATTTAAGGGTCCCGTTAAATAGACACCCCGTGATTATAAATCAACACCCCAAAATTTCTATACCTGTCGTATAGCCCCATACGCGTCGTATAGGGGGGTCGTATAGGGCTATATGTGTCGTATAGGGCTATATGTGTCGTATATCCATCTGACAGCCCCCTGAATTTTTCCTCGTAATCAGTGTCGAAATTTCGCTATACGCGTCGTATAGCCCTATATGTGTCGTATAGGGGGGGTCGTATAGAGCTATATGGGGTGTATAGCTCTCTGACAGCCCCCCTGAATTTTCCTCGTTTTCAGTGTATTCAACCCTATACGTCGCGTATGGACCCATACGCGGCGTATAGAGGGGTGTCGATTTATCTGGGTGAGTGTCTTTATATTAAGACCCTTATTTAATTTATTAAATATAGATTGATATAAATAGTAAATATTATGTATAAAATTACAACTTAAAAATAAATAATATATATTGTGCTAATAATAAAAAGGTAAAAATATAAATACATATAAAATATGCTAGAAAAATATATAAAATAAAATATTATAATAATAAATAGCCAAGGTTTAAAAACTGAAGCTTTTAACAAACCAAGCTAGAGCTCAAGCTCTCTTAAGTCAAAACAAGCCGAACCCTAGCCTCGCTACAAAAGTTTAGGCTCGGCTCGTCTCATTTATACTCCTATACGAAACAAATCTTATCATTCCCCGAACCAATATTGTTGATGCACCCTCAACCTAGTTGATGCCATTTATAGGATACTAGGGGATCGAGCGGTCAATGTCATCGCTCTTGTAGAGGACTCGACCGGATCTAATTGTCATGACGATGATCTGGCTCGAGCTTTTTTGGCTGACCCCATGTGCTCATCATCGACACCGGCCAGCTAGGTATCGCACTGACATGCATCTATAAGTACGTACCACATTCTTATGATAACTCATCAAGGCAACCTCCAACAAAATAAAACATACATAATTAAACTGAACAACTATATCAAAATAAGCTCAACTGTAAATAACTAAATACATATATCTCAGGGCTACTCATACACACTTGACACTTGAACATACGGTACATACCTAAAAGTATTTATAAACTAATTATAGGTAAGATTATATACTACTTTTTATTCTTATACATCTATAATCTATAAATAAGATAATAATGAAGATACATTTTAATAATTAGAAAACATTAATTACTCTATTTATGAGATTTTTTAATCTAAGAAAACATGTATAGTAATGTCCTAACCGACTGGTGACAGGCCGCGTTATACGTAAGGCACCGAGGCAATGCTCACTTGTCGAAGACGAAACAAGCTGGACTCACGCCAAACGATCAAGGGGTATTGTACGTTGTGGGATTCAAACTGGGGTTCTCCCATCAAGCTACAACTAAAGAAACTTTATATGCAACAGTACATGAAAAATGTCTGAATGGATAGCGTCTTAGTCTCTCTTTAAAAAACCAAGGTGACGCTTAATATTACGAACTATAGGGGCATTTAGCTCATGAATCATACTATAAAATTGTGTAAAGAGTTATCAAGACAATATTTGAATGGAAAACTCGAGTTACAAGAAGCTAATTTGGTTTTATGTTAAGAAGGTTACTACATAAGTGATACATGTTATTGGGAGGGTGACGACAAGCATAAGGAGAAGAAACGAGATCTGCTTATGGTGTTCATCAACCTTGAAAAAGTTAGGGTTGTATGCATTTCAGATCAGATAAAAGAACGATGACACAAGTTAGAACTATAAAAACCCTCGTAATGGTGGGAAGAAGAAGCAGAGGCATATCAAAACTAAAGGGTTGTTTGCCAGCCTCTTAATGGTTCAGATGTCTGAATAGTTCAGCACTTAATGGTTCAGACTGTTTGTTTCGCGAATAAATGTTTGAATAGTTCAGACATTTGCCTCTGAATGGTTAAGCATTATACTAATGCTGAATGGTTAAGACGTCTTATCTGAATTGGTCAGACATTTGCATTTTAATAGTTAAACGATATACTAGCTCTTAATGATTCAGACCTCTTAATGGTTTAACACTTAATGATTCAGACATCTTATTGGTTCAGCATTTAATCATTCAGAAGTTATCAAACAACCCCTAACATGGGATGTGCTGTAGGCTGGATTTGCTATGTTTGCAAAGCTTCGAGAACATGATTGGCGCATGACTTTATAAAGAGGTATGATTGAGCTTTTGGATTTTTTGGAGTGTACTAGTTCAACTTAGTTTCTGGCTTTTAAGTGTCTTAATTCTTCCTCTATTGGTGTAGGTGTTAGTTATTTTTTATGCTTCAATTACTCTAAGTAGTCTGTTACCACTACTAGTACTTTTTTATGATTTAATTCATTCCAGACCCTACAAATAATTTCGTTTACATAAAACACCTACTCTCTCTTACCCAATAAATCACATCATTTTTCTTTTACTCGTTAAAAACCGACCTCTTTTACGCATCAAACGCTTACCCTATTCCTTTCTTCCTTCTTCCCCGCCACATCTCCATATCTCAGTCTCCCTAGTCCTCACGGTCTTGAGGCGTCGCCTCAAGCAAAGGACACGCCTCAGGCCACTTCTTGTAACCACACCACCTCACCATGACTAAAGTGTCATCACCTCCAACGCCTCGCGTTGGAGGCATGCTTTTAATCTAAAACTTTTTTATACCTTCATCTAATATATTAATCACCAGATATCATATTAATATAATGACATAATAATACCACATATAGACAAACACATATAGTATATACAAGCCAAAAAAACTGTCTTTTATGTTTATTTTCAAAACGATATACTTTTGTATACTCATTTTCATAGATCTTTTCGTACAAAACCAAATGTTTCCTACGCAGAATGTAAAACTAATATCAAACCAAATTCCAGGTTCATCACCATAACACAGCCCAGGTTCATCTGGACAAAACTATCAGTTCCATGAAACTCAAATTTAACTTACTAGTTACTACTCTTGAGATTTTATCGTCTATCATTCCAGAAATCCGGAAATCTATCAACAAACGACTCCCTACCCTTTTGTCCTGTCCATTTCAGTTGTGCTCCGTCAAAACAATATGTGCATATAGGTCTAATTGTACTATCGGATACGATTATAAAAAGATGAAGCCGATGCACAAGGAACATGAAATGTAGCAGCTTGAGTAGTTTTAATCCAACGAAAATGCTCCATTGCAGTACCTACATGATATTAGGAAAAACTAAATCAACAAGATGTCATGGATTTTTGTGAATTTAAATCAACCGATGAGAAGATAACCCACATAAAATAGGGATTTTATGGCCTGGTTCGTCTGGTTTTGACAAAGTTATTAGGCCGAACTGCTAACTACGGTTTCAAAAACAACAAACCAAACGGCTAGGTTGGTGGATCGGTCAGTTTTGACGAGCCAGTTCCAACGCCGCTAGAATGAGTTCAATCGGAGTTCGTTTGAGCCGGTTTATGAGTGACTGGTTTTTTAGATTAAAGAGCCTTTTTATTTGAACCCAATCATACACACACATACACATAATTACAAGTTCCAAAATGATAGGTAAAAAAGGCAAGACAGTCGCCTGGACCGGTTCCACAATATTAATGAAATCTTAAGGACTTTTGTGACTTCAAATTAATCAAAAAACGTAACTATATAGCTATACTGGCTGGGGTTGGGGAGGTTTGTATATTTAAACTTAAAACGAGTCTTGAATGAATATAGTCAACCGTGTTACCTGTCACTGAACTTCTCAACGGCTTCTGAGGCATAAAGAAGAGTTTCATTGGCCTTTTCAAGAACTATATAAAGTTGTTTCCCTCTCGCAGCCCGAGCAATCACCCAGGAATTGTTTCTTGCTCTGATGCATATTTCTAAATCATTCCCTTTTGTTCTGCTTCTTTCTAAATCAACATCTTCTCGAACCTTATTTAAAGCTAGTAATGATTCCTGTAAATGGATCACAGCTGAATGATATAAAACAGTAGAAACAGGGAAAACGTTATAAAGTAGCAAAAGAATTGTATCAGACAATTCTGACCTTTGTTAGGGTGGTTACTTTTCCAGATGGGGAAGCTCGAGATATATTTCTGTCACCGTCTACTAGTAAATAACGGTACCCTTTGACATGATAGGCATTCTCACCACCCCATCCCTTTGCAAGCTTCTCCTCAACTTTATGTATCTTTGAAGATGCCTGGTGGGAAAAAGAAAAACAAAACCAAGAATTTAAGATTTGTAAGATATCGATGAAATGATTGACATGTGTTCATATTTCCAAAACAAAACTAGAACATATACTTTTTCCAAGTATACATCAACAATTGAAAAACAAAATCTTTCAGAAATGGTAATGATCAAAAATCTATTCATTAGGGGTGTTTATGATCCAGTTGGCTGGTCTTAACTACGGTTTCGGAAAAAGACAAACCAAACCCACCAGGTTGGTTGGGTTGGTAGGACATTCTGGTTTTAGTGGTGTGGCGGTCTGAACTCGTTTTCTGTTTTTTTTTTCAAAACCGTTAAAGATGGTTGATGAATATAATACATACATGTACATAACTGCATATTCCAAAAATGAAAAATGAATAAATAGGAAAGGCTAAAGAGCTGTTCATTCACATGGTTTGTTCCAAGTTTCAAACCATCAGCAGTTAACCCCATACCAAACCACAAAAATCTTAAACCGGCTGACTTGCTTCGGTTCGGGCAGTTTGATCGCTTTCAACAGTTTTTAAGCATCTCTAGTAATGTATTGGATGAACGATATAATTGGTGAGTCGGCATGGAGTAGATACATGTTTGGCTTAGTTACAGACACGGAAATGAGATGCAAAGGCTTTTTTTCCCAACCACGCCATGATATTAAAAAGAAAAGATAAAAAAATAAAAAAGATAAGTATTGAACAATCCTTTTACAGCCCTATAAAAAAATTCAGAATTGTTAACTACAATACGCATCAGCAATATAATTATGACTGAGATGAAAATCTAAATAATCATGAAACAAGAAAGTTAAGGGTTGTGATTGGATTTGAGTTTTAAAGCTGGTTATATGATCTTGCTAAATAATCACCTTTATTGTTTAAATAAGTGAAATTTACTTCTAGTGATCTTAATTATATAGGGGCAAAAGTATTAATTCCATACCAGCTGCAACAAAACTGATTATCCAGGAGTGAAGTCCAAGTCTAAAATTATTCATTTATCCCTTATTTAAATTAAAGGGAAATTTTATACTCATTTCTGAAAACGCCTGTTCTATCTGCCATAAAGATGCCCTTTCCGGCAGCAGTACATGTACACATACACACATATGCCATATGCCAAACACTATCTTCTACAGCATTGAATTTGATTATCCTACTCTGATCTGCTAATATCATATTATCACTTTAAAAACGCATTCAAATATTAAGTATAAATCAAGATAGGATACTAACATTTTCAAGAAGTTGTTGCTTCAACATGGAGATCCCTTCCTCCCCATTAAGCATGGATGTAACAGGTATAAGAAGAATTATAGTAAGGCTTTTATGCTGGTAAGCACAGAGATACATCTTATGCTCTGTTTGCTGAAGCCATATTGTAGGCGTGGTGGGAACCAAATTACCAACTTCTACACCCCAAACATCAGTAACTAGAAACCCATCTTTTCCTTTAGACCACTTGCCATGCTGTAAGGGCCTCACAATTTGATAATTATCACCTCTTACGGAAGAGCCATCCTGGAAGCCATGTAAGCGATCGAATGCTGACTCGGCATGAGACGACGCATTCCCTTTTCGCAAGTAAGACCATGTACTTCCTCCAGAAGATAGTGTACGTGGGGTCAACCTTAGGATGCCATATGAAAACAGATTCACAGTGTCATCCTGAAATACATCAAAATGATTATTAATTTGTGCTAGAAAAGGATTAGGTATTTCACTGTGTGTCTGTGTGTGTGTGTGTGTGTGAGAGAGAGAGAGAGAGAGAGAGAGAGGGAAGCTTAGAGATGAAAGATACAACATACAGGGCTTAGTGTTGTGGAGACGAGCAGGTCCTGAAACAAGATAACTGAGTAGCCTAAGGCGTTTCCCATGCATGAATCTAAAGTGCCAACAAGAGACTGCAGAAACAAGAAGCAATTTAACTAAATTGCTAAGAAAGTGAAAATATTTTCTAGATGGCCAACAAAAACAAATAAAAGAAGAAAAGTTTCCTAAATGCGAAAAATATGACAGTGATTGAAGTTCAGAAAACAGATTTCATTCCACCCTGTTGCTTCTTCTTCCAATTTCTTCCTAATCTTCTAATTGAAATTTTAAAATGTAATTTTGAGTAACAATTCCCTCATAAGAACAGACAAATTGCTTTTGCAAGTCTACGTAACAACAGAAATTTTCCTAATTACACATGCTTGTTAGACTTATATGAAGATGTATAATGTTGATCTGACCTGCACTTCAATAGCAGCCTCCCGTCCAACGGTCAACATCTGTACAGTCCCACGTTCCTTTAAAGAGTCACGGAAATTCGGTAACAATAATTTGTTGCCCACGAGAAAATCTGCCTCATATAAAAATGCGTTTATAAGAAACAAGTATAAATCCATTGGAAAACCACTTGAAACATAAATTTCAGCATTGCCACAGCATCACAACTCCAATGGAGTTTTGATATGAGGAACCTCCAGTAAAAAACTTTATAAAATATAAACAGATTGCATATGACCCATGTAGAACATGATTCAGATAAGGGCTTACCACTAAGGTAATCCATGATGAAAGTATACAAATGACTACGAATTAGTCCTCCACCAGGTTCTTTATCAAGCAACATTCTTATAGAACCATGAAACATAACAAAAAGAGAGTGTATTTCCTTAAGAACACTGCGTAGTGCTTCAATTCTCCATATGGCTTCCGTCTCTTTACTTTTTGCAACCACCTACACCAAATAGCCTATTTCTTATTGCCAGAAAAACATATAGTTAATTTATAGTACTTTAACAAAATGACTTTGACATAAGTAACAAACAGCCTATTTCTTATTGATGTTGTAGATTAATATTTGGCAGTTATATCTTTCCTGCCACAAAATGTAGCTAAATTTCATGAACATGATAATGTGTGTGATTGGAAACCCCGTCAAGGAAGAATAAGATAGTGGATGCCAATATGTCACAAGAAAAAGCAAAGCAAGATTATAGCATTTAAGACTAAAAAGGGTATAGGAATTCAGGAAATATTAACGGATGAGGAAATAAAGTCACCTTTTACCATTATGAGTAAAGTCGTACTAAATGACTACTTATATAATGCATGACAATTGATGGAAGGTTATAACAATATGTGACAAGAATGTAATCATCCATGGACTGGTGCAGAAATCATTATCCAGACATCTAAAATGTTCTTTGGGAGCTTTCATAAACAGCATGGTGAAGAAATTCAACAATGTCTGAACTAGATTATGATTCTTCTTATTCAATGAATAACAAATGATCACCCAAAGCATACACACAATCAAATCTTTTAAATTATCAAAAAAGATAATAAACATCATTAACATTCAAAATGAAATACACTTACCATTACCATCCATATATCAGGCTCTGCCTCGAAGAACACATGCGAATGCATTTCGGCTTCTATAACCTCACAAGCTGCTTCAGGAGAAAAAATCCTGCAAAAACACATTCAAACCAGATTTACATTTTTCTGCCCAAAACTCAAACTGTTTCGGTTAAAAGTTAAAGCCAATGAAACTGCACTATGATCATGAGTGTCTGCTGACCTTGTGAAGGTGATGAGTCCTTCACTGAGCCCGACTACCGAAAGTTGAGCCGGAAACGGCAAATCCGCCGGAAAGAAGAACAGAATCTTCTCCAATTCCTCCCCTTCACGTTGCCCCCTCCTCAGATCAAATATGCAAAATTTCAGTGGTTCACTCATAGTAGTAGCAGCAGCAGATGATAAACCCATACTATAAGTTCCTTATCATTTACCTTCAATCAAACAATAAACAGATCACTACAACACCACATATCTTGCAAAACACGTATACTCCGAAACTGAAATAGAAACCCTAACTTTGAATTATCAACATTAATTACATTGGTATCGACCTAAATTAGATATAATCTTACAAACTTTAGCACAACTCATTGCAAAAACCTTTAATTCAAACAGTTTACAGTCAGACAGTTGAAGGAAAGTTAACGAATCATATGAATTTCACTATACTATGTTCCTTTGCGACGGCGATTTACGTTTAGAGATAGATAATGAAGAAGGTTACCGGAAAATCGGATCGATTGGAACGCCGGCGAACGGTGGTCGGTGTGCCGATGAATAGCCACGGTGGGGCGATGGTTCCGACGAACTGTAGCCTAAATCATGGTGCAAAATAAACCAGAGTCAAAGGGGTGCCAATGTCACCAGCATGTGGTGGTTTTTTTGTGATATCGATAAATATTATACGTTACAAATGTGTGTCATTAGTAAAGGTATTTTATCATTTTGCACTATGCAATAACAAATTTTTATAAGAATCAACAAAATAACATCTTCGCTAGTCTGTGTTTAACGTCATTCCCGTAGTTACTTTTACTTTGACATCATCCGTTGTTGTATACTTGTATTCCCCCATCTACCCCTCCCCTATGCTTCAATTGATTCGTATATGTGATGTGTATGTTTTATGTGGATGTATTGTTAGGTAATTTGTGTTTTAGATATATGGTTTGTGTGTATTCGACTATTCGTATATGTTAGTTGTGTGAATGTGTCCCACTCCAAATAGATTGTTTATATGCACGTGTTTTTCGTATTTTTTGTTTTGAAAATTCAAATCTCAGATTTCGATTTGGATTATGCTAACAATGTCTAATGGATGGTGGTTGTTACGTATAATGGTGGGCGTTAATGATTGTGCTTAAAGATTTTAATACTTTCAAGAACACTCAAATTCGTTTTAAAGTCATAAATTAAAAAATGTTTATTTTTAAATAATGAAATTATAAATAAAATGAAATGATCACCTAATTTTTAAGGTAAACTACAAGTATATAACTATACGGATGAAATTTAGCAATCCCTTGTTAATGAAATCCATGTTTTACTAGAGATCTCACACTAAATTCTTAAGTAGACGATCAAATTAGTTTACTTAATTACTGAAATTCAATGTATCAAATTTCATTAAATCAAAAGTCGAAACAAGTATAAAATGTTTGGCAAAACCATGCTTTTTGACAACTTGTGACAATTTTACATGGCCAATGATAAAACCAATCAAATAATGTCACGTGTCCATAAAATTTATGTTTGTCGTGCTTTTTGGCACTTTTGCGACAAAAGTTGCATTTCAAGAAAGAAAACAACCAAATAGTGTCCCTCCCTATAGAATGTGTTTTTATAGGCTTTTGTTTAAACTACATGACTAAGGATGAATTTTTATAGTTGAAGCCCTAATCCTTATTTTTTTAGTTCCATTTGGATTGATGTCTTGTATTCTGATTTGATATATTAAAAAAAAACATATGCTAAGAGTGTTGAAGCTAGCTATAAAATTTTCTATCAACATAATCATTTATAATTTTTCAAAAATCATTAGAGGACACTATTTTTCGTATAGAAATGATTAACATAAACCATTATCACTTGAGTGAATGCCTTGCAACAAATTTTAATGGTAAAATAATGTGTTTTACTTCAACTAGTTGATTACAGGTTTAATTTTATGATGTGCAGTTACGGTGATTTAAAAAATTACATTATTCGCGTATTTAAAAAAAACAAAAAAAGAGAAAAAAGGAAACTTGTGTGAAAGTTGTTTTAACGTGATAACAGTAATGCTGAGTGGGGCACACGACACGAGGGTAAAAACCACCTCCTCTTCTCCATCGCTAACGTTCATAACTGCTTCCATTTGATACACATAATACTCTCTGATCACACCTCCAAAACACTTCAATCAAATCATGTTCATCAATCCAAATCTCAAAGTTGAATCATAATACTTCAATTCAATCGTAATTCGTACGTGTTTCAGTTGTGTAATTCGCGATGAAGAAGCTCCGATCGAAGCTACCTCGCCGGAAACGACCAAATTGTTCTCCTGTTCTTAAATCATCAATTGCTATGAAATTAGACTCTAGTTTGATTGATTCGTCTTCGAACTTGACGCGAGATGTTGAATTCACGTGCGATTCGTCGAGTAGAGTGTCGACGAACGACAGATCGGTGAAGAAGAGAGGTTTTGGCGATGGAAATGGAAATGGCGCTGGTGTTGGTGAGTTTCGGAGGATTACGAGGTCGTATAGCAAGCGGATGGAGGTTGAGTTATCGGAGGCGTCTTCGTGTGTGGAGCTGTTGAACTCGTTGAGCTCGAAGAACGTAGTTCGAAAAGGATCGGCGGTTTTGAGAGATGCGAGAGTGGAGAATGCTGTTTGTGAAATCGAGGATTCAGAGGTTACGACGCGATCTGAGTGTTCAGTTTTTCCGAAGGAGTTGATAGATGGAGGAGATGAAGAAGCAGGTGTCGTTTCGGTTTCTTCTCGACGAGGTTCTCCTCAACCTAAACTCCGAACGACTTCTAATGTCAAATTATCAGATGCGACGATCAACGAAGGTCAATCAGTTTATTCAAACGCAGAGGATTATGCCGAATCAGCTGCTTCTCGTCTAGAATCTCACATTGCACCAAAATCCGGAGAAATCACTTCGTACATCAACAATTCTGTAACAAATGAAACACTCAACGATGATCACGCGGAGAATTGTGGAGAATCAAAGCCGATTTCAGCTGAATTTGATTTGGCATGTTCGGAACAGTTTACGAGCGGATATGAGAAGTGCGATTACTCATCGGTCGAGTGTACGGATGCTAATATGGAGAGTTCTGAGTTTGAATTTTCATCGGACTTTGATACATCGTCGTGGTACGATTCCGGCAGTCAATTTTCTGAACGATCGTTTGGTGATACTACTCCGTCACCGACGTTCCAACTGTTTCTCCTCTATCGTCAAAAGTTTTGCAAATCTGAGTTTTCTACAGAAGTCTCTTCAGAATACAATGACAACCAAACTTCTAATAGAATCATTGTAAGTGATTATGCCTCGGCTTCAATTACATTGCCTAATTTATGTATATCCGTGTTGCTAATCTATCGCTTAATCATTGCGTAAGTTTAGAAACTGTAGTTTGAGATGTTTAGTTAACTTTTCTTATATATATTGCTGCTCGTACTTATTTAGTAATTAGTATAATGCTCCTTTGAGATGTTTGATGCGCTTTGACGGTTGTTTACTGGATTAATTACTATAATAATAGTAGATGTAATGTTTATTTGCATTACCATGTTTAGAAACTGTTAAGACCGGAGGATGAAGAACATGAAGAAAGCTATCAGATGATGAAGAAAAGGGAGAGAAGGCAAGTGTATCTACACGACTATGCTGAGGAATACAGCGGGATGAAGGATTATGGTGATCTGGTTATCCAGCAACGGTTCCAGATGGTGCAATGGATAATGAAGGTCTGCTAGAACTGCATTATGATGCAAATAAATTTCTCACTGCATTGGCACAATTAAAGTACTACATATACATGTTTCATATTGGTTCCAGCACTTCATTTTTCGTTAGACCATTAACCATTAGTAGTATCCTGCACTCTTTGTACTAACTCTCTTTGTGCAGTACAAGCTAAAACATTTTCCTCACAAAACACTCATTAGAACTATAGTAGTCTACCTACAGATTTGTTAAGCTGGGGGTCTGTTGACCTATTTAACTCCTACTTCATACTTTTCAATGGCAGCAATCAGCTAACAAGGAATTGCAGAAGGAAACCCTGTTCCTAGGTGTTAGCTTCTTGGACCGGTTTCTGAGCAAAGGATACTTCAGAAACAAAAGGGAGCTTGAAATTGTTGGCATTGCCTGTCTCACCCTTGCAACAAGGATTGAAGAAAACCAGCCCTACAACAGGTCTGATCCTTTCTTATTTCTCTAGCTGGCCTCCTTTATCATGTTCTGTATTTTGGGAGTTAATGCATTTTCAATCTGTGCAGTGTTAGGCAGAAGTTATTTAGAGTAGGAAGCAATGAATACAACAGATCCGAAGTGGTGGCCATGGAATGGCTGGTCCAGGAAGTCCTCAACTTCCAGTGCTATTTACCAACCATCTACAATTTTTTATGGTAACTATGTTCTTGATCCATCACAATATGCACATGCTTTTTTCTAGGTAAAATAACCTTAACAGCCATTTTAAATCAATATATTACTAAAACAATAATTGACAAGATTAGACATTGGCACAAAAGTATGCTACCTTTGCACTTACGAGTGTAAACGAGCTGATCTCACTTACGTTCAAGTTCAACTAGTTTAATTTAAGAGAGCTCACGCTCAGCTTGTTTTGAGCTCTATGTCTAGAGCTTGAGCTCAGCCCATTAATATATTTTCAAGCTCGGTTCGGGCTAGAATAATTAATTATTTATGAAATCTTTATTTATTTACTTATAAACATGGCTCTAGTTTAGGCTCAGGCTTAGGATTGGGCTCAAGCTCATTTAAGTTTGGCTCAATTTAAACTTTAACAAGCCTATCTTGAGTAACTAACAAGCGGCTCAGCTTGTTTGCATCCCCATTTGCGTCAAATACACCAACAACCTATAAAAACATTGACACATGTCAAAATTAGAGCATAACTTGCCATAAACTATGCCATTGACACAAAACTTGATACACGTGGAACATTTTAATTGGATGTAATCATTTGCAACAGATCAATGACTAATTGGATGATATCTTTAGTCAAAATGGCTATCAAGTGACTTTCCCTTTTTTAATTAACAGAGGAAATCTACTATTGTTCTTATTTATTTCCATGTTTAATATTTTTAAAGGTTCTATCTCAAAGCCGCAAGAGCCGATGAAGGTGTTGCTAGAACTGCCAAGCATCTTGCTGTGCATGCGCTACTGGGTTATGAACAGCTCTGCTACTGGCCTTCAACTGTAGCTGCCAGTATAGTATGCTTAACATGTCTACTGGAAAACAAACAATCATCTCACCAACAAATCACACAGGTATAAAACTAACCCATGTTTACATTGATTAATATAACTTAATTACTTCACATGCAGCCAAAGTATTTTCAATCTAGCCATCTATTAATCCAACTTTCTGGAATTTCTATTTTCAGATACACAATGGGTCAAACGATAAGGATCTACCTGACTGCATAAAGGTAATTAACTATAAACCATGTATATATACTGCTGATTATAAGTAAGTACTCCATCAAAACTAAGGGAGTGCATTTTGGCTCTGGTCATCAACCTAGTCGATATCACCGACGCTAAAAGAGTCATGTTTGCGTCTTGACATGTCAGGCACATGAGCTTGAACACAACATCCCTATTTAACAGAAATTATTAAATTTCTTTTTTTGCCATCATACTTTAATCTTAACAATTTACAACAAAAAAGAAACAATTGTGTTTATAACAATTATGTCTATTGCTCATATCTGAACTTTTAGATTTTGGCACAACTATTTTAAGTTATAACAATAAACACATATTAAAAATAAAAAATAGACAAGTTAAATTGGTCAACTCGTAAACCCACCAAGGTTGATCCAGACCCTACCTGAACCCGTTTAGACTAAACCCAAACTCGTGAGTATCAGTTTAGTTTTGTGCCGTGTAAAATTTCACCCTCCTAATTGTGTACTCATATGTTGACAGACTATGGAGTATTTGGTTCAGTACCTATGCTAAATCACGAATACAGAACAGAATGGAAGATAGGCTTTCCGTAAAAGGTATCTCACTTTTGAAACTAGCAAAAAGACAATGGTATTAAAATAAGCGGAACAAGGTTCCAAAATGTAGATTTTGTCTATATACTCGGTTTCAATATGACCCGATTCTTTTTATCAGCAAATATAATGGACCTTCAATGACTTGGAAGGTGGTTGTTATCACTAGATGGTATGACAGTTACAAGAGAGTCTTTATTTTTAGACTCCTCAGTGTTTTGAACCTTCTCATTAGTCTTTGAACCTTCCGCTTCCTCCTCACCTTTGTGAACCTTCTCTGTAGTCTTTGACGCCTCGTTTTCCTCAGATATTTGAACCTTCTCTGTAGTCTTTGACCCCTCTTTTTCCCCTTTAGATTTGTCAACATTCTCTCTAGTCTTTGACCCGTCACTTTCCTCATGTTCATGAACCTTATCCTTAGCTTTGGACTTTTCTTTTTCCTCTTCAGCTTTGCTAACCTTCTCTTTAGTCTTGGACCCCACACCTTCTGCCGCCTTTGCAACCGCAGCGAAAGCACCAGCAACCCACACGGCTCCACTGGACACATACTTGTTGTTCATGAGAGCATAACCGGCAGTGTTGGCCTTCTGCTCAGCCACAGCAATGGCAGACTTTGTTGTTTCCGACACTTGATAACGTTCGTTCACTTCTTTCACCCTTTCATTCATGGCAGCAGTCCCCATACTTAACTTACGCGTCAAACCCATCTTACGGTCAATGGAAGCAACAGTAGCCGATGCATTAGACGATAACTGGTGTTTTTCATCGAACGACTTAGCCTTTTGTAGCGCGTCTTTTCCCAGAACAAAACCCTTTGCAAGCATGGTGCTCACCACTTCCTCAGCCTTTTGTAGTGCATCCGCGTTTGCCCCTCTCTGGTTCAGAGTTCAAAGGGGTCAAAAAACATTATTATATACCGAAAAAATAATAAATATACAAGTGAAAAGGCCTAGGGAGTACCGGTGATAGAGGAGAAGCTCCTGCGGGCATCTGGTAATTCTCAACATGGCTTACTGAAACTGGTAGATCGCCAATTGTGGCTCCCTGTAAATTATTTTTCAAAACAAAAATATATAACGAACATGGTACTCTTTGAGGTTCTACCAATAATAATCGAAAAAGAATTCTTTTCATGTGAACATTCGAACAAATTAAGAATAAAACTAGTTAAAAGTTAACTTACTGTCAAAAGAACTGCTGTATTTGCTCCCTGTGATTCCTTGAAGGTGACAAACGCGTGTTTCGTAGTTTCACTTTCGCTGCATAATCAAGTTAGCCATCTAAACTCATAAGGCTACTTAGACAGTTACATGATGGCGGACCCAAGATTATTTTTACTTAACCCAACTAGCCAGTCTTTAAAACTGTTTGGAGAATCAGTTCTACTCGACTTTCTTAATTCTTATACGTAATAAATCATAAAAATGAGTATTAGACACTATATAACACGTAACTTTGTTTACTAGTGGGTCCGCCCTTGCAGTTACATGTTGCACAGAGACTTATGTGTTATTCAAACCTTTTCATTTCAATGTAATGGATATTTCCTGAAAAAGAGAAGAATTCCCAAATATCCTTCTCGGTGACACCCGTCGAGATATTACTCACTTCCACCGTTTTAATCTGTTAAAATTCATATCATCAAATCATTATAATTACAAACATGAATATAATTTATTCAAAGTAAAAAAGTTGTTTTTGATTCAATCCTTCATAATGAAAGCTGTAAGTAAGTTCAATTCTTACTTCTGGAACAAAGACTGGCGACTTAGGTGTATTAGCAGAAGGAACATCTGTTTCAGTTTTTGGTTCCGTAGAAGCCATGGAAACCTGCAATTTTCAAATGTTCAATCACATATCTTGAAAGAACTCAAAAATAGATCATATTGACGATAGCTACTCAATCACTTCTGTAGCATCCGACACCTCATATCAACCAATATAATTAGCTTTTTTTTTGTTACCAACTTCTTAGGAGCTCCCACCCAAACACGTTTAACCATAAAGTTCTCATCTCATCCACAACCAATACGCCCCAAAGGCGTTGGTGGTATTTAAGGTCAGACTTTCCTTATGCCCCGCTTATCAAGTGTCTCAAAATAGTGATTGGCATAAATCCTTAATTGTAGCCTATTCAAACCCTAGATTAAATACACTTATTTGATCAAATCCCCCATGGTTGTATATGATCAAATTTCGCTCAAATCGGCTTCCATGAATACCCATAAAATCAACACCTTGTATACATTTGTGCAGAAGACGATCACAATACATAGGGTTTGAATCAAATCAATATAAACATCATAAAATTAAAAAAAAAAAAGTTATAAAAAATGATGGGTGAGAATCGTACCGATGTTTGAAGATCTATGCAATCGGAAAATGGTGTTAGCAAACGTCGATCGGAATAGAAAGAAAGAAGACGGTGGTGTTCGCCGGTGACCGTTATGGAAATGATAAACAATGAAAAAATGTTCCCGCGGAAACTTCGGTTGCCCCATCAATTTCATCCTCTCCCAAATTCTGTGATGAAGAATCGTGCAATAATATGTTTTATTTCAATTTCAATTAATTTTTCGTTCATGCGTGTATGAATTAGTTGTGGTGTAGAATTAGGGTAGAGGGTGAAACCCTTTAAACCCGAACTACTATCCTATCTACCGAAATGCAGACGCTCTTGGCTTCTTTAACGTGTTCATCAACTCAAAAAGTCTACCGCGACACAATCCACAGTGGCACTTGTGGTGGTGGTGTAGTGATCTAACCGAAACAACTGGAAGGTGAACCCCAGGTGACTCCGTCCACTCTTAGAAGTAAGTTAGATGAGTATGTGAGTTGGCTTTTTGTAAACACAAATTAATTTTTTGGTTGTTGAATATATTTTTAAGGCTGGTTTTTATCTTTTAAATTAATGCTCTAAACCATTGAATTTAAAAGTTACTTATATACAAGATTTTAATAAAGAGTTAAATTTGTTGAACCTCTTTAAAGTTACATCTCAACTGTAAACCTCGGTAGAAATTTGGACCTAGGTAAATCTGAATCTCGTTAGAAACTAGCTCTATTTTGGATGAGGTTTGGTTCGTTACGAAACTCTCGTATAGTACCATACAAACCTAAAAAGATATAATTATATTAACCTAAGTGAAAAATCATTTTTTAAATTACCGGAAACAACTCATTTTCACTTGATTTTCAACAATTAAGTTACAGCTTTTTTTGGGTCTATTTGAGTTATGTGGTAACCGAAAAACCGAATAACACATGTTAAATTGCAAGGCATGGTGTTGCATTGTTTAAACAAATTTTTTGAATTTTTTTTATCACACTGGTATTTTTAATAAAAAAAAACATCAAATAATCAAGACAATAACATATCAATATATCAATCTAGCATTTCATAAAACAGAACCTTGAATATCCGAAAGACACATATTTTGTGAAGTTTTCCCTAGGTCCCGAAATACCCCACGACCAAAAATTGTACAAAATATACCGGTTTGGTTTAAAATAACTTTTGAAATTAGGAATGAGATCGGTGTCATACCAATACCAAAATTAACTATACCAAATTTGTGGAAAAATGGGTATCAAATATTGTACAAAATATACCGATTTGGTTTAAAAATATCTCAAAATTGTATAAAAACATTTGTACTCTTAAACTTGAAATACAAAGCATTGGAAATGTCTCAAAAATTGTATTGAAATGGGAAAAAACTATATTTCGGAACTCAATACTGAATCAATACTTTTAGGTATTTACTAGTACCGATACTGAAATTAGGCAAAATCGAATACTGGTACCGTTTTTATTCTGTAAGTGCTGGATCGGTACAGTAGCGATACAAACGCTTATCCCTACTTTAAAAAATTCAAGTATTACACCCACACCTTGAGATCCCCATGTTGCTTTGGTGGTTATTATGTAGAAAAATCAATAATGTCATTGGCAATTTTCTAACAACATTATTTTACTCCTAAATAACTCTTCATCAACTTCAACTTGCAGAATGATTCAAACCACATCACAATTTTGCATGAGTAAAGATAAAGTTACTGATCACATTATTTTCAGAAACAATAATCAATATGTGCATTCCAAAAGGTTCCTAAAAAACAGAAATTTGCAAAAGAAGCCTGAAAAAATACTACCATAAACACTAGAAAATGATCTCTAGATTATTAAGCAGATAATAAATAAAGCTAGCAGATGAAAAAGCATCAGAAAGAATTCACAAACCAAACCAAACCGATCAAAAACGGATCTCGCCATCAGTACTGACGGTTGATGTCAAAGAGTTATGACACGCATATGCTGTAGAGGTCAAGCTTGATCGCGTGTTTTCAGTGTACCCAGACCGGTCATACCCCGTCATCCCATCCATGGCCTGCCACTTCTTGAGAGCCTGAGGCAAAGTCGTGTTGAGGTCGATTCCATAAATATCATCAGGGTCCGATTCAGCTGGTTTCCAAAGGTCGGTAAGAGTGGAGAGCACATTGACCGCATGGCTCATGTCGGGTCTCTGGTATGGTTCACGAGCACAGCAATGACCGGCTAAGTCAGCTACCATGGTCAAACTGGATAATGCTGCTTCATCCAGGTATGGTTCGAGACACGGGTCAATCGCTTTTCGAAAGGTCTCCTTGTTTATGTGCATTTTCTTGAACCATTGGACCAGATGAACACTGTCCTCGGGTTGGGTTTCTTCTAAGGCTTTTCTACCTGTGATTAACTCCATCAAGATTACCCCGAAACTGAACACGTCGATCTTGGTAGTCACTCGGCCCGTTACTGAATAAACATGAATAAAATTTCAATAATCAATTTCATATTAGGGGCTTGATATATGATCATCTATGGGGTCGGTAAATACATAATCAGTTTTAAGTAGAGAACTGTAAGAACCGCATAAACACCCTAAATTAACTAGTTATATTACTTGTAGCACAAGTTATCTAAGTATGATTCTTAAATCAACATAACCACATTTAAAAGGTACATTCAAACACCCTATATATCAACTAATAAGAAGAAACAGTTAATCAACTACCTGCATATTCTGGTGCAAGATACCCAAGAGTTCCAGCCAATTGTGTAACAAGTGAAGCTTTACCATCTGGAGCAAGCCGCACAAGCCCGAAGTCCCCAACTTTAGCGCGCATATCATCACCAAGAAGAATATTAGACGGTTTAAGATCGCGATGAATAAAACTTTGTTGTGCTAAACCATGTAAGTATTCAACACCCCTAGCAACATCTAAAGCAATCACCAATCTTGTAGTCCAGTCTAGAGGATTCAAATCTTCACTCTCCCAGTTAAACAAAAACCGACTTAGATCCCCTTGAGGCATGTATTCAAACACGAGTAATCTCTCGTTACCATCCAAACAATATCCTAAAAGCGCGACTAAATGTCGGTGTCTAACCTTAGTAAGAACCGAGATCTCAGACTGAAACTCATCTAACCCTTTCTCACTCGTGATACTCGATTCCATTCTTTTGACTGCAATCTTGGTTCCATCGTGCAACTCGCCTTTGTAAACCGTTCCAAACCCGCCTCGCCCAAGTATGTTACTCGGGCTGAAGTTGTTTGTAACCGTTTTCAGAACTTGTATTGAGATCACCATATTGCCCACTTCAATTCTGTGATCACTAGGTCCACTACTTGTGGCACTGTGTATCTCTTGGGACCTGTTTTCAGTACTCGAATCAGCAATGGTGATCTTAACCCCGTCACCATCAGAACCCGAGTGGCGAGGATGTATCACCATTGTACTTTGGTTAACCGAACTACGATAATATTTACGTTTGAGTCTGCAAATACAAAAAACTACCAACCCAAGTAGCAAAACTGTACCAATACCACCAATAAACCATCCTACAACCACCCCTGTGTTTTGCTTACCACCGCCACTGCCTCCACCACCACCATCACCGCCACCATTGCCGCCCGGTCTTTGATTACCACCAGAAGGTGACACCGGTGTTGCAGCTGGACCGTCTTTCCCCATATCCGGATTCCCACCACTTTCCACTTTAACATTTTCCTTAAAGCTTGGAACTTTACCATAAAGATGATTGTTTGAAACATCTATCTCAACAAGACTAGGTAAATCTTTAAGCTCATTAGGTATAACACCAGTGAGATTATTATCTGCAAGAATCAACCTTTGTAACGACTTAATCGAAGAGAAGTTAGACGAAATCATACCCGTAAGACCCATGTTTCTAAAATTAACAACAGTAATCTCCCCACTACTCGAACAAGTGATCCCCAACCACGAATCACACGGGTCATTTCCCTTCCATTTCTCAGCAAGAACTTCAGGATAACCCACAGATTCAGCCACCGCGATCAACAAACTAACACGCGAATCACACTCAACACCCGGATCTTGCAAACAAAAGCTCTCAATCCCACTCATATCAACAGAAACAGAATCATCAAACTTCGGCATTGGTCCTTGAAACATATTATTAGTCAAATTCACAACTTTTAAAGACTGTAAACCTGTTAAAGATGCTGGCACAGGGCCTGTTAAACTGTTATCCCTTAAACTCAAACTCTGCAACTGATTCAACCCCCAAAACTGCGGCAAAGGGCCCGAAAACAAGTTCCCATGAAGCCAAACTTCAGTCAATTGTGTCATGTTCTGCAAAACACCAATGCTTCCATTCAATTTAGACTCACCCTTTTGAGCATTCAACCACAGATTCTGAATCAAAGAACCCGAAAACGAATTGGGTAAACCGCCTTCGAGGTAATTAAACGCTAATCGCAGAGTAATCAACCCCGTAAACGTATCACTACCGAAGAAATCCGGAATCTTTCCAGTTAAATTAGTGGAAGTCGCTGAGAAAATATGCAAATTCGATGCAATTTTCAAACTATCTGGTATATGCCACGGTGTAAACGCATTGTAATCAAGATAAACCTTCTGCAAAGAGGACATACCATCGAAGAAATCATGGGGTATCGACGAAAAGTTGTTGTTGTTGATCAAAAGATTCTGCAACTGAGTCAACCCGGAGAGACTCGGTAGTGGGCCAGTGAGTTGATTGAATTGAAGCTCCAAAACCTGCAGTTGTGTGAGATTGTTGAGATTTTGAGGCAATGAGCCCTTGAGGTTGAGGTTTCCGGCTTGAATTCCGGTGACCCGATTATCTTTGGAGCATGTGACCCGATCCCAATTGCATGGATCCGGGTCGGACCAATCGAGTGAGTTTAAAGATTCAAGATTGTTCTTGAGGGCTTGCATTACGTGGGTATCGTTGAAAGTCGACTGCGAGTGGACGTTGGTGAGTGAAAGAGTGAATGTGATGAGGAGAAATTGGAGATGGTGATGGGGTGACATTGTTGGTGATTGAAGGTGATGATGATGATGATGGTGATGATGGTGATGATGGTGGTGAGTGAGTGATTGATTTAGGGTTTGTTTGATGGAGACGATGATGACATTGTGATTGTGATGGTGATTTTGTGAGTGAAATTGGGAAAAAATTGGAGCTTTTATGGAAGGCGATGATGAAAGATAGTAACAGAATTGAACGAATTGCTCACATGAAATATATGTGTATGTGTGTGTGTTTTGAAGAATTGATAATATCTTTTTAGATTTTTTAGGTTTTTTGTTATATTTTTTAGGTTTTTTGTTATACCAATACTGTATATAATATATATATTATTTAATATTGATAGATAAGTGAGCTCGATTAAAATAACATATTTTATTAGAAGTTAGTTGGTAGATTTTTTGTTTAGGAAAAGTAAAACAAATGTATCTTATATAAGTTTTTAAAAGTTTTATTGAAAATGATCTTTTGTAAATTTAGCAACTTTAATTATATATATTATACATATGTTAATTATATGATTACAGATCGTTAACTTTTAAACCAACATCTTATTTTATGCGATAATATTATTTTTTTAAATACATCATAAAATGAGCATTTTATTATGTTAATTTTGAGTACGTATTGCTTTCGTTTTTGCTTTTTAAAAAGTTACATATTATGTAATACGTTAAATAGCACGGACACCTCTCTTATAGTTTTTAATGTATATGGTTCAACATTTTTTTACGAGTAATAAAACGAAATATAATAAAATTTGATCACCGAACTCGCTTGTACATGATGGAATTGAAATACATGAAGTTTTAATAATTAAAAATGTTTATTGAACAATAAAAGAAGCTAATGTGTATGTACACATATGGATTGCAACAACTTAATTTTAAATATGTGAATATACAAATAAAATTAAATATATCACATTTACAGTTGTTTTTAAGGTGGTATACCTTGCACGTGTTTTTCTAAAATTGTTTGATCCACGGAAGTATCGAAAATGGAATTTTAACTAATGAGTAAAGGACTAATAAATTGATACTTTAAAACATTGAGTGTGTTTCGTTGTACCATTTTTCATATAGCACAGAAAATAAAAACTAAAGAAAAGTGTATATTTATATTGATATTTATATTAAAAGTAGATAAAAACTTATTTACGAAATTGAACAAAAAATATTATTATTTCAAATTTATAAGTCCGAAAAGCTTGGGATAAACCCCGGGTACTGCAGTTCTAGAAAAATAAAAAAGATTTGAATTAGAGATAAAAACTAAATTACGAAATTGAAGGGGGAAAAGTATTATTAATTTCAAATTTATGAGTTCGAAAAGCTTGGCATAAACCCCGGGTACTGCAGTTTTAGAAAAATAAAAAAATTAAAAACATTTGCATAATAGATAAAAACTAAATTACGAAATTTAAAGAAAAAAATTATTATTTCAAATTTATGAGTCCGAATAGCTTGGGATAAACCCTCCGTACTGCAGTTTTAGAAAGATAAAAAAGATTTGCATCACTTCAATAAAAAAATTTTAATAGGTTTAAACTTTTAAAATTGTGAATGCACGATATTTTCAACAGTAAAAGGAGCTTGATTGTGCAACAGAGAAGAGAAGCTGAGGATTTAAGGGGGTATGAGAGGTGCTAGAAAAAATGGGCTCTCAAACGAAAAAAAAATTATATAAATTATTTCTGTTTTTTAATGATTTTAAATTGTTTGTGGGGGTTAAATGGTTTAACCCAAATCATATTTAGGTCAAATAGGTCATTTTGAAGTGTGTATTAAGTTAAATCTATTGAGAATTTTTTAACATAATATATATATAAATTCTTTTAAAATTTATGGGCCTCTCGAAAAACTGGGCCTTAGCCGGTCGCCCCTCCTTGGGCCCTACAATGCAAGCAATCCATGGGGGTCGGGTGTGATGTGTGTTCTCATTGGTGTCTTGCAACATGTGGGATAGAAAAGAATCTATCGACGTCAGGCCCGAACTTGAAGAGTACATGACGTGAGAACAACTGAGATATGTTAAGATGTTTGAAGCCTTGTGTGCAAGAATGAAGTTAAGAGAATTTAAGGATAGAGCTAATTTAGAGTAGGGATAACAATTGACCCGAACCTGACAAGCAAACACAAAACTTAAAACATTTGGGACAAGTATTCTGACATGAGACGTGTGTGAGATTAGTTTTATATTTTTTATAAGTATGGGATTCGATGATGCCTGCCAATTACCTGAACATACACGTATTTATTTTATTTCTATTTTTATTTGTCCTAGGTTAACTTAACAATTAGCTAATATATTAGTTTTTAGTTTTATAATTTTTTTAATTCATTACATAAAAATATTATTTAAAATTTAAATAGTAATACATCTGGAAATCACATTTGGTAAAATTTTACGAACTAATAGGTGTACCCAGTCCTCGACACGTAATTATCCAATAGATATTTGACGGGTAATTATCCATAGATATCCGACAAAGGTGGTACCAAGTACATGACAAGATTTTACGCCAATGTACAGAAATGTGATTACTAATATCCTTTTCATTGTCATCTAATTTAGTATCATTGTAGCTTTTTATTTGGTACTAGGTTATAACGTCATGTATTACACGGGTTGAATAAGAAAAAAATACTAAATATTTATTTATAAAGAGTTAAAAATTGTACACCATTATTTTAATATAAGATATAATTGAAATTACGTACAAATAAGTACTTTGATAATTGATAAAATATTTTTATTATTTCTAAAACTTTCGTTTTACAAAATTCTTGCTTTGAGAGAAATTCATTTTTATCAATATTTTGTTGTTAAAAACTCCGGGTTTGTTTTGTTAATTTTTTTATATAAAAAATTTATTTTATGAAAAGAATGATTTTAAAATAATTTTATTTTTTTAAAAAAATTCGTTGTTTTAGAAAAAAATCATAGTTTTAGATAATTTTGTTTTTGAAAAAAGTGTATTTTTTAATCAAAATACTTAATTTTTATTTATTGAAAAATAACTTTTTAATATTATTGATTCAATAAGAATTTAGATTTATAATATAGAAAGAGAAAGAGAATGTTTTGAAAATTAGTTATTTGATTTTTAAATGAAAAAAATAGTTTAGGCGAGAAAATAAATGGGGAGTAAATATGGAAATGACATGTAAATAATTATTAGGATAAATTATGTATGAGGGGTAGAAGGAGGTTAGAATGTTATTTTCTAACGAGTCATAACTAGTTAAACAGGTTGAGTTACCTATAAATATTGTCTTTGTTTTCTTTTTTGTACAAGTTTATAAACACATATGGATGTTCGCTACAAGGTAATCTATATGAATAAATGATTACAATTTATGACACGTGTCAACACTATATTTAATCACAAAAATGTTTTCCCGCCCAAATCTTCTATGACCTATTAAACTAAATAAATGGTAATTATCAATAAAGTAATCATTTGATCACTTAACATTACTAATATACTAATATGACCTTTGACTTTAAAATTTATCAAAATATCTTTTGAACCCTTCCAAAGAAATCTCACATACGGTTGAAAAAAAATTCTTAACAATCAGAATCAAAATCTGAATTTAAAAAAAACTCAAGGTTTATATTTAAATGATTCAATCAATCAAAATATGATAACACACCTTTTATATTTTTATTTTTTTGTTGCATTTAACTTTTTAATTAAAATCTTTGTAAATAATATTTATTCGTTAGCTTAAACAAAAAAATATAATACATAGTTTTCTTTATTACTCTTATCTATATGATATGATGTAAATGTTATTTAAAACAGAGCTTTTTTTAAAATAAAATGTGTCTTTAAACTTTTTATATATTGATTTAATGGTCAGGTTGTGATTGTTATAATACTAAATTCAGATGGTTTGTAAGAACATAAAATAGTGGTGCTTTTTTAAAATATGTACACCATATGTTATGGTATTGTATAGTTGTATGTATAAGTGTATAGTGTGAGATAAAACTTTTGCCTATTTATGTTTTTACTTAAAACATGAGTTTGTTAGACATAGATGTAAATTAATTAAGAGCTTACAATTTTTTTTTGTTTGCTTGTAGTTCTAATATTTTTATCTCTTGCACATTATAAAATTATATAATTTCTATTGTAAAATCTCGTGTAATACACGGGACTATAACCTAGTAAATGGAATAAAATAACTCATTCAAGGGTAATGAAAATAAAGTGCTTAATTAAAATACAATCATCTAACATACAATGATTCTTATATGATCATATAACTATATAAGCTCTTCAAAACTATTAAACCACCCCCCCACCCACCCACCCCCAACCCCCCCTCTTTTTCTTTCCCTCTTTTACCATTCATTTTCTTCATTCCGCCCTCTTTCACTTCTTGCGATCTGCTTTCATGTGATAAACAGTCAAATTATTTAAAAGTTTCATTCCTTTGTTTTTTCTCACCACCCAAACAATATAAAATAATGATTCTTTTCGTTATTATATGATAATCAACATAACAATGAAATGATAATGATTAATTTCATTCATTTGTTCTTTTCATTTCCTTGTGAGTTACATTCCTTCGTCTATTACGATACTGATTAGAGAAATAATATGCATTTTCAAATGGACGAGTTGCATTCACATGCACTTCTTGTGCCTCGTTCAGATAATTAATTATAAAAAAGTTAAACCATCATTAATTAGATTAAAGACTACTATAATGCTACATATCCTAGAACAAAAATGATCTAGGAGAAATATGTAATTTAACCGTTTCCTTTTTGGTTTGAGATGTTCAACTCAAATCATCACATTCATATGTTGCATAAGTTGTAATCATCATGTTAAATCAAGAATTTTGAAACTTACATGACCTTAAATCATATTTCTTGAAACCTTCATGGTTTCATCTAGTTGCTAAGTTGTTTTTATGCATCAAACCATTCTTTTACTTCATATTAACAACTCTTTCAAGCATTCAACCTATAAATTAACAGGTTATTCAAATGAGATCCATTAACATTTGCATCAATGGTTATTTCCTTCTTAGAGGAAGAACAACAATAAGACCAACAAATATCCCAAAAACCAATATCAACAATCCTATGAAATTGACCACAAGAGCTTCTTGACCATGCTTTAACTTTTGAAAAATGAATTTCTCGATTAATCCAGTCTCCGCGCTCACTATCACCATGACAAAGATGACGAGACCGGAGAAAACATGCCATGGAGCGATCCTTGCCCGTGTTGCTGGCTCAGCGCCCGGGAACAAAAAAGTGACGAACCCTAGTACCAACTAGATTTATAAAGCCATGTTAGTATACACACAAGGGTAGATCGAGGTTAAAACTACTAAAACAATGATTTTAAACCTCATATTTTTAAGATCTCATTTATTTCTCTATATGTATTCGTACTGAATTGATTTTACATAGATCGAATATTTTGTAACACGTAAAATAGTTTTTTACTAAATGTGTTTTTAACTATTTTGCATAAAAAACTAAAAGTAAATTTAGTGTTAGAAAAGTAAAATAGTAGTTGTGAACTTTATTAATCTACAAGGTCTTGAGCCTCAAAATGGCTTGAGCCACACACACACACACACACACACACACACACACATATATATATATATATATATATATATATATATATATATATATATATATATATATATACAAACATGGTAGTGTGTTATAAATAACTTTTGAGATTAGAGTCGAGAAAGTTTACTTGAAGTCCGAATAAGCATATGGTGGACAAACCAATCCAGGAATGTAAAGTGTACATGTGTGGGATATCGAGTTCATCATGAAACTTGAAGACTGTGTAAACGCCCAATATTCCCGTGGCAAGCGCGATCAAATGAAACAGTAGGTGAAGTAGTTTAAGTGTTTTTCTCGTGGTAGGGATTGCTTTGTATGTGATCAACGCTGATTCAACATAGACGTATATGCATTAGCGCAATTGTGCCACAACTCGGTCTAGATGGGTTGTGTTATGTTGTGTTTCTTTTGTCCCGTATCAATTGAAATACTAGCGATATTTTGTATGATATTCAGTTTTGAGATTGAAAAAAAATAAATATGAGGCAATTATAGTTTTTGGAACAAACTAATAAACAATGTCTCAAATTATATAATTTTTTTGTTGGCAGCTTCTCATATTCTATATATGATGTGAGGTGGGTCCCAAGGTCCAAAAATAAAACGTAAACAAGTCTGGTCGTTCGTGAGATACTAAAGATCAACTCGTTAAAAACTTGAATCAAAAGTCTAAATTAGATCTCGTTAAATTCCAAGCTTCGTACATCAAGTTTAATTAATTAGGCTCATGAGCCTAAATGAGTATCTTATATAGTTATATCTATAAATATAAAATATATACTATACTAAAAACATATTACAAAATAATAATATTTATATATTTAACAATGAAAAGTAAATTATACTTAAAATTAGTAATATATAAACAAATAAGCACACGTATTAATGACAAATAGTTAAATAATATATAAATTGTAAACATGTCAGGTTATAGTCAAGCTTGAGTTTTTAACAAAACTCAGGATCAAGTTTAACATAGAGCTCGAAACAAAACGAGGCTTCAAAAATTATGTTTTTAAAACTTACTTATTAAGAGGCTTCAAGAATTATTAAAATGTATATTTTAAGTGAACCAATATATTTTACATCTTACTGATTTTCTCTTAATGGAATCATTAAAATGCTACCAAATATCCTCTAAGTTAACCTTAAGTTGTAGCCTACTTCTTACCTTCCCCTGAAAAAATAACGAATCCAAGTATCATTAGAAGTGGATGTAACTGCAATCAAAACAACAAAAACTACTTAGACTTAAAACTATATCCTTAACCTCATGTCAAAAATCTTGAATTTAAGTTCCATTATAAACATAATAATTTTCTTTTAAAAACTTACATTGAAAATCTTGATTTTCACGTGTGATGAGAAAGCAAAACCTTCCCTGAAGTTTACGAGCCAGTACAACGTCAGGAGAGTAATCGACAACCCTAACAAATGAGTAAATATGGTTGCGAGCAATATCGTCACACGATAACTTGACTGGTCGCGTGCCATTATACAAATTGAACCCAAGAGAGTTGCAAAGTGTTAAGTTACCATGGGAAAGAAGTTTTGATAACACATGTATAGATATTGGAATTGTAAAAGGTTTCTTGATTTCATCTATTAGAAATGGAGATTGCAAGAAACAAGGGGACAATTCAGTTTTTGGAAAACTTTTAAATACAGCTAATCTTAAAAATTTGGTGAATGCCATGAAATTGGATTGTTGGAAGTTTTATTTTGTTGAGATTGTGTTTTTATGTAGCAAGGTAACGGTCCTGATAAACAAGAATGTGAGATTAAATTTTGTAAAATATGGGAATAAATTAATTTAGAAAACCATTTTTGTAAAAAATAATAATAATATTAGGCTAAAATAAATGGAGGTAAGCAATACATAACAAATTTTGATTTATATATAAATATATTTTTATTTTTGTGATTTTTTTGTTTATACAAAAAAAAAGATAATATAATGTGTCAAGCGAAAATTTTGTAATATACATGTTTATTTTTATCATGTATAAAATTCCTTGCTATTTTTTAAAATATAGTATCAAAATATAAATGACATAAAACTTTTCATAAAGGTGATCGAATTACAAGAAATGGGTGGTATGGCATAAAACATGTGATACAGTTGATGAAATTACAAGAAATGGGGGAGGGGAGAAGGTGTCGGATCACAATAATGTTTCTCAACACCATATAGCAAGAGGGTACGTTTCTCATCCCCATATAGAAGATGAGTACTTTTCTCAACCCCGTGTAGAAAATGAGAAGCTTTCTCTATTCATTCGGATGATGGATAAGTTCTACGTACTAACACTTGAATGTAGGGGCGCTTGCATTCTATAACAAGGATATGGTAAGTTTTGGTCGTAAGATTTTGGTAATCCAACTTAATATTACAACACACGACCTAATGGAGTACACAATTGTCTTGAGGTGTCTAGCTAGTTGTTGGACACACATGCTAATTCAATAAACTCCAGATTTGATGAAGATATATATAACTACCAAACACATAGTAGGAATGAATGTGTTAAGCTTCAAAATGAAAGTGTGTTGTAGTCCAAAGACATTAATTAGATCTTGTATCATTGGTTGGTATGATTAGAGTTTCACAAGTGTGAGCTTCATCTTTTCATTGTTAAACTTATGGTTCTAAGTTATAAATCAAGTAAGATAGGTAAACAATCAATGGTGACAAATGATTGTACAAGATCTAGACTTAACATAATAGTAAACACATGTTGAACACATTACTAACACAAACCTACCTTGGAGTTGATAATTGGTGAATTAGCCTTCTATGCTTGTGGTGGATCTTGTATTGGGGATGATTTCATGCTTAGAATGATGGAATGGATCCCCTTGATCATCAATGGTTGCCTCCACATCATCCTCCATCTCCTAGGGGCCGACCCCCGTGAAACTAAGGATTTTATCTTTTTAATCATGTCAAAAAATGCAAAATCCGAAAAAAACACGCGCAACAACATAAGTCACCCTGTTTGTTGCATAAGCTGCTCCGATGCTAGTGTAGTTGGCAATGATGTGCACTGCATTGCGGCACCACCTACACCAGTACCTGTGTCAGCATAAGTATAAGCAGCACGGGGTTCAGTTACTTCTTTTTTTTTCTTTCTCTGATCCACCAACTTCGTATTTGAGTTTCACATAAATTAGACATATTTGTGATTAACGTACAAACACAATAATAACTCAAGGTAACTCTATTTCACATGAATTAAATGCTAAATTCATACAAATATAGTCTTATAACATTGCACAGTCAATGATATAAGAGCACTTTAGTTTTTCATATTTTATGAGACATAGGTGATCCATCTTTTATCTTGGTGAGTGAGCTTTACATGACCCTTATGACCATTTAGATGTGTTAGTGAGACCTAATAGAGATCTATCATAGCTCGGTGATTCCTTAGTATATCTAATCTTTAGACTCGATGTCATATGATTAATCATTCCCGATGATAGTTGAGTCAGTCAATAGGCTTTCTTAATTATGTACTTGTTTTCTTCATATATGATTATACCCGGTGTTATTGTGTTTTATGATTGCTTCTTTAGTTTACTTTCAGTTTTTATATTCTTCTAATTTTCATTAGTTGGATAAGTCTTTTTTAAATAATTAATATAAATCTATTAAATCAGTTGGGAATTTTTTTTGAACGACAAAGAATCCTACTTCTACATTACACTATTGTTTGGGATTGAACCCAAGACCTCTAAGAGCCAAAGCCTCTATCAAATGGAATAGTCCCATATTGGCAAATCAGTTGGGATTTGATAAAACAACTTGATATTGAGAGCTGCATTATAGTGTCTCGCGGACTTTCGATATTGCATACACAATGCTCACTTCCTTATAGTGTGTGATCGAGTTTAGACGTTTTTTTTAAAACGAGGTTGTGTTGACTATTTTAAGTTACCTTTTCTACATATAAGTTACGCATAAATGGGCCTTATCCTTGATCACATGAATTATTGGACTAACACGATTGTTCAAGGTATATGCATTATATGGTGATATCTTCAACTTCTTTCATTTTTATCATTTATAGGCTACATAATCTTGGAAATTATGATCTAATATGATTAAGCATCGATTCAAATTAAACTATTTCAAAAACTTTCAAATTAGGGTTTAATGCACATAAAAATAATCTTATATATATGATGACACCTTAACAACACGTTGTGTTTAGGAATTTAGAACAAGTTTTTTTTCTTCTGAAAATGCATATTATAATTGGTTAGTGATACCATAACTACCTCGATCTCGACCATTGATTTATAACATATTGATCCCATTTGACATTATTTTGTCTTATATAAGTGAAAAATTAAAAATAAAACTTTGTTGGAATGAAAAAGAAAGCCAAAGGACCAGCTAACTGAGCGACAAGTAAAGTAGTAAACATATTTATTTGAAGCCTTCGACCGTTATAGGTCAACACACTAATATTTGAATCACTTTTAGTAATGAAACATTATTAGTCAACGGTCTATCAATATAGACATGTAGTCTTATTTAGTTAGTTTAAGATCAATTTATTTTTTACTGTTTATTACAGTTAAAGCAACCTGATCGGAGCATATACCACTCTTGTAGAATCATCAAACTATACGATTATCCTTGCTTCTCTTCGAAATACCAAACACGTTGCTGAACACTATTGTTATCATGTTTAACATTTAAAACTCTCATAAGTCATAAAACGTTACTATGTAATATGAATTACAACACACATAATACTAGCACATTCAAGCATGATCTATCCTGATTTTGTTTTGTTCTCCCATTTACACATAAAGAACAAAAATGTATGACAAAATTAACAAATAACATATTAAGTACTACGTACATATCATACATAATATTCCCACATAATATGCTCATTTGTTCAACGCTAACACATATAATTATTCAAAAACACATACAAAACATCTAACTATCGATTTTACAAATCATTTTAAAAATCCAATCAAATGCATATTATTATTTATCAAGTGCTTAAACTGTATTTGTTTCGCTTAGGGCTGTAAACGAGCCGAGCCAGGATGGGTTCAAGCTCGAGCTTGAAGCTCGAAAATTTTAACGAGTTGAAAACACCGGCTTGAGTTCGGCTCGTGAAAAGCTCGAGCCAGCTCGATTTAAAAAAAAAAACTTTATTTTTTCACATTTTAATATATATGAAAACAAAAAAAAATATTAAGACATTTGTCTTTTGTTGAGTACTTCGTACGTGGGGGAACAAATATTATTATTTTGAATATAAACAATTTACTACAAAGTTATATATTTTTTTAAACAAAATACTTAATGTTTTTTAAAAAATTCGTTTTTATTTTAAAAGAAACTTATTAAAATCCTAATATAATAATAATAGTTATAATAATAGTAATAGTAATAATACTAATACTAATACTAATACTAATACTAATAATAATAATAAATAATAATAATAATAATAATAATAATAATAATAATAATAATAATAATAATAATTATCATTATTATAATACTATATATATATATGCAACGAGTCACGAGCCAAGCCACGAGTTGAGCTCGAACCGAGCTAATCCTGGCTTGAGTTCGACTCGTTTAGAATTCTAGCCGAGCCGAGTCGGCTCGCTTACATACGAGCTTTTCCTGAACCGAGTTTTTTGCGAGATTTTCTCGAGCAAATTTAAATTGACGAACTTTTTATACGACCCTAGTTTCACTCATAAACAGCTAATCACACAAATTTTTAGTAAACCTCAAGTCCTCATGTCATTATACAAAATCCACACACACATTGTAATGAATGTAATCTACCAAAATTTTAAACTTTTAGGATTTTGCCAAATGAGAATTGGGCGGGTAGTAGAAACCCCCAAAATTAACCCATATAAAAGGAAAACGATAAAGCCAAAATACGCTACTCTGAACAACAACACACGATACGCCCTACTGTCCATCGTCGCGCCACCCTCCGCCACCGCCGTCCGGCCACCGTCGCCGCCGTGGCTCCTCCGCCTTCTGTTTCCACATCATCGTCTTCTTACAAATTCTCGATCCACCGGGTAATTTACGCTTTTATTACGAGTTTTGCTATATTAGGGTTTCAGATCTGCGATTTGTGGTATGAGATACATATAGGGGAACGTTTCTGTTGTTTGTGATTTTGATGAATGAAATGTGTGGATGGTTGTTAGGCTTGAATCGGAGGGGATTAGTGGCTTTTGGTGTGGATTGTTGTCGTGAACGATGTTGAGATTTGGTTTTTGATTGATAAGGCGGGTTTCGTGTAGAGAGTTGACTTGGATAGGGTTTAGCTTTGATGTTATGTGATTTTGAAGAACGAAATGTGTAGGTGATTTGGCCTGAATCGGAGGACGTTAGTTGTTTTGGTATGAATTGTTGTTATTAACGCTGTTGAGCTATGATTTTTGATTATTAAGGCTTTGTTTGTGTAGAAACTTGACTTGTCTAGGTTTTATCTTTTATGTTATGTGAATTTGAAGATTGTATAATGACGTTTTTGAGGATAGAAGATTGAAAAATGAATTCTGATGTTGAAGCAGTGCAAGTTTTAACGGTGATAATGATTTTATATCTTGTTAATGATATTATGATCTTGAAATTTTGAACATGATCTCTGTTGTATTTCTAGATGATCTTGGGATGTTTTTGTTGTTATAGATAATGAATAGAGAATTTTGATTAAAAAGCACATGATCTAATCATCTTAAATTTTGTTCATGTTTTGATGGAAGTTCATGTACTTTGAAGAAAGAATTGTGTTGATTGACCTTTTAAATTCTTTAAAATTTTGATAACTGGTAAGATTTAGAGGCTCACTGCCTCGCGCAGTTTCGTAAAAAAATCTCTTTGAATATGAACTGATTTGCGTCTAAATAAATGGTCTTTAAAAGTTAGGCTTTTAGTGAGTTTTGTGGTTATATAACCAGAATTAAATAGAACAACCTGCATGCAAAAGGGGTAAATGAAAGTGCAGAACAAAGCGAACACATGTCCTTCAAAAATCAAAAGTAGATGTTCAGTTATGATAAACTGTATAATGCATAGCCATATCAATACATTAGATACGGAAATGGTTTTATGTCTAAAAAATGATGCATAAAAATAGTATCAAGATATTAGATATGAAAAGTGTAACGCCCAGCCATGCACACACATATGTTATCATAACCATATTGCATGTTTCTAAATCTATAGGTTTTTGAATGTGGCTGTGGAAGTATCTCTTTCTCACCCACACATGCACATGCATACATAGTTTTTAATATGTTATGGCATGGGCACAAAAAATGCCTAATCCTAAGACTTTGGTAGCAGTGGGTTTTGGAAAGATGTTTATAACACAAGAATGGGGGTACTTATGTTATTTTGCAATGCAAAGTTAAAGCCCTACTGCCGTAGAATCATGTTTTGTATAATTATTTTTTCAATGCTATTAGATTGCAGTGCTTAATGATTTTGTATGTTCCAAATGGTTTTTCTTTGTTAGTTTAATCTTAAACATGGCTTCATATCAAGTTAGATGAATACTTCTTGTTAGTTGCATTTTTTTAAGGTTTTAATCTGTAAGATGATAATTTTTTGTGTTGCGTATCTGTATATCACAAATTGGTATTGGATGTGGCAATACATTTAATAATGCATTGATTGAAACAGGCCTGGTAAATCTGAAGTACAACTAAACTTGGGGATATTACAGTCTTCTGATTGATCATCAGTACATAAAAAGTTATATCAAGTGTTTTTGACTGTGTTCTTATCTACGGAAGAAGACTATTTACATCAAACAAGGTATACATTAATCGGTTGTTAGATTTATTAGCTTTTGCCATTTCTTATATGTTTGTTTATAACCAAGTGAAATTAAGAATTCTAATCTAGAGAGAAAAAGCAGAAAAAGAAAATATGTAAACTGTGAATGTGGTTGTAAACTACAAGGTACTAACTAACTACTTACTAAACTCAACTAACTATATTTTATACCCTTTAACATAAACATTTTATTAAGTTTTTTAATTTTGTGATCTGAGGATCTAAAATGATAATAAAACTGCATATATATTGTAGTATTGGAACTAATGAGTTACATTGACTAGGTGAAATGGCTGATCATCGTAATGGTGGAAGCCATCCAACTGCTAGTAAGGGTGGTGCAGGTGGAGCTTCAGGTGGATACACAATTGATGCAAGTACATTAATCCGACGATTAAAATCTCTGTATTCTCATTGGCGGAAAAACAGAGACGAGCTATGGGGATCTTGTAATGCATTTGCAGTAGCTACCCCACCACCATCTGATGATCTTCGTTATTTAAAGTCATCAGCTCTCAACATTTGGTTACTTGGTTATGAGTTTCCAGAAACAATTATGGTTTTCTCGGACAAACAGATCCATTTCTTATGCAGCCAGAAAAAAGCATCACTTCTTGATGTTGTGAATAAATCAGCTAAAGAAGCTGTAAATGTAGATGTTGTGATGCATGTGAAGGCCAAAAATGATGACGGATTGACTCAAATGGATGACATTTTACGTTCAATCGAGTCTCTTGATTCTCCTGTTCTTGGGTATATAGCAAGAGAAGCTCCTGAAGGAAAGCTATTAGAAAAGTGGACAGAGAAGATAAAGTCATCAGGTTTACAGCTTAGTGATGTAACAAATGGATTAGCAGATCTTTTTGCTATCAAGGAGGGTGGTGAGCTTACAAATGTGAAAAAAGCTGCTTATTTAACTGCCTCTGCAATGAAACAATTTGTTGTTCCAAAGCTTGAGAAGGTAATTGATGAAGAAAAGAAAGTGACTCATTCGTCTTTGATGGATGATACCGAAAAAACTATTTTGGAGCCAACTAGGATTAAAGTGAAGCTGAAAGCTGACAATGTTGATATATGTTACCCTCCAATTTTTCAAAGTGGTGGGAATTTTGACCTCAGGCCAAGTGCTTCAAGCAATGACGACCATTTGTACTATGATTCAGCTAGTGTGATTATTTGTGCTCTTGGTTCTCGGTATAATAGCTACTGTGCAAATGTGGCAAGGACTTTTCTCATCGATTCGAATGCTACACAAAGCAAGGCTTATCAGGTTCTTCTAAGAGCCCATGAGGCTGCTGTTGGTGCATTGCAGCCTGGTACGAAAGCCTGTGATGTTTACAAGGCTGCACTTGCAGTAGTGGAAGAAGAAGCTCCTGAGTTTACTTCTAATCTAACCAAATCAGCCGGGACGGGAATCGGTCTCGAGTTCCGGGAGTCAGGTTTGAACTTAAATGAGAAAAACGAAAGAATCTTGAAAGCTGGTATGGTATTAAATGTTTCACTAGGGTTTCAAAACATGCATACAAACAGTAGCAAAGCAAAGAGTCAAAACTATGCACTATTGATTGCTGATACTGTTATTGTAACTCCTACTGGCCATGAAGTGGTCACATCATTAAGCTCAAAAGCTTTTAAAGACATTGCATATTCTTTCAATGATGGTGAGGAAGAAGAAGATGAAAGGCCCCAAGTGAAGGTGGAGTCTAAACGTAATGAAGCTTTGTATTCTAAAGCAACCTTACGGTCAGACAACCATGAAATGTCTAAAGAAGAACTCAGAAGGCAACATCAAGCGGAACTTGCACGTCAAAAGAACGAAGAAACCGCCCAACGACTTGCAGGCGGGAAAAGTGCAACGGGTGATGGAAGAGCTTCTTCAAGAACTTCAAATGATTTAATTGCTTACAAGAATATAAATGATGTTCCTCCTCCTAGAGACTTGATGATTCAAGTTGACCAGAGGAACGAGGCCATTCTTATACCGCTATATGGAAGTATGGTACCGTTCCATGTTGCTACTGTGAAAACTGTATCTAGTCAAGCTGATACTAGCCGAAATTGCTATATTCGTATAATATTTAATGTTCCTGGAACACCCTTTTCTTCTCATGATCCAAATTCTTTCAAGAACCAAACAGATATTTTCTTGAAAGAGGTATCTTTCCGTTCAAAGGACCCGAGACACATCAGTGAAGTGGTACAGCAGATTAAAACACTTAGAAGAAATGTTGTTTCCAGAGAGTCTGAAAGAGCCGAGAGGGCATCACTGGTTACCCAAGAGAAACTCGTGCTTGCGGGGAATAAATTTAAACCAATAAGATTAACCGACCTTTGGATCCGTCCCCCGTTCCCAGGTCGTGGAAGGAAGCTTCCGGGTACTCTGGAAGCTCATGACAATGGTTTCAGATACTCGACTTCTAGAGCAGATGAACGTGTCGATATTTTATTTGGCAACATTAAACACGCGTTTTTCCAGGCAGCAGAAAAGGAAATGATCACTCTACTTCACTTTCATCTCCACAACCACATCATGGTAGGAAACAAGAAAACAAAAGATGTTCAGTTCTATGTTGAGGTGATGGATGTTGTGCAAACCCTAGGAGGTGGAAAGAGATCTGCGTACGACCCTGATGAGATCGAAGAAGAACAAAGAGAACGGGACCGTAAAAACAAGATCAATATGGATTTCCAGAATTTTGTTAATCGTGTCAACGATCTTTGGGGACAACCGAAGTTTAAGGAGCTTGACCTTGAGTTTGACCAGCCTTTAAGAGAACTTGGCTTTCATGGGGTACCGCATAAAGCTTCTGCTTTCATAGTTCCAACTTCAAGCTGTTTGGTAGAACTTATAGAAACTCCTTTCCTTGTGGTCACATTGAGCGAGATTGAAATCGTGAACCTCGAGCGAGTCGGGCTTGGACAGAAGAATTTTGACATGGCGATCGTGTTTAAGGATTTCAAACGTGACGTGCTTCGAATTGATTCAATCCCTTCCACATCACTAGACGGGATCAAAGAATGGCTCGACACAACTGACATTAAGTACTATGAAAGCAGGCTGAACATGAACTGGCGGGCTATATTGAAAACAATCACCGATGACCCACAAAACTTCATTGACGAAGGTGGATGGGAGTTTTTGAATCTGGAAGCTAGTGACTCCGACTCTGATGGTTCACAGGAGTCTGATCAGGGTTATGAGCCGTCTGATGTGGAGCCCGAGTCTGAGTCAGAAGATGACGAGTCTGACAGTGCGTCATTGGTGGAATCTGATGACGATGAGGAAGAGGAAGAAGAAGGGTCAGAGGAAGAAGAAGGGAAGACATGGGAAGAGTTGGAGCGGGAAGCAAGCAATGCTGACAGAGAGAAAGGTGACGAGTCAGATAGTGAAGAGGAGAGGAAACGAAGGAAGATGAAGGCTTTTGGCAAATCGCGCGCGGGTCCCAGCAGCAGCGCGCCCAAGCGCCCAAAGTTCAGAAGGTAAAGTTTTAGTCTAGAATAGTGGGATTCTGTTACTAGGAATCTGTTTTGTGAACTTGGTAGTTGAATCTTGTATGACTACTAATATGCAAACCTATCTTTGTTTTGATGTTTAAAATGGTTTGTTTTACTGATATTTGGAGGGTACGGTGATACCAATATTGAAAAAAGTAAAAGACGTCTTAAAAATGGGTAACTAAGGCTGTAGTTTGATTCGTCATATCTTTTGAACTCTAAGTTCATTCTGTTAAATCAAGTTGAATTTGAGTTGATAAAATAAATTTTGTTTATACTAATGGCAGTATCGACGCTTTTATTGTAGTACCATTACATTACAGTGATATTAAAAAGGAACAAAAAACGCACTAATGATTATATGAACACAAACTTACTGTCATATTCTTTTGTTCAATAAGAAATTATGTTTGTGTTTTTCTTAATAGATAAACTATATAAAAAAATATGCATTACAAATATCAATTATATAAAAATATAATTGTATTTAAAAGTTAAAATATACAAAATACTCATTTTCTTATATTATTTTTTTTTCGAATATAAATCATTAAAACTATAATAATATTCATACATATATATAGCTTAAACGTTAGGCAAATAAATAAATGGAAAGATTAATTGTGTGTATATTTGTGCATCTAAATAAACAAATGCGTCAAGAAGCCTTTGGCCCAACGAAATGGGCGAATTAGCCTCAATCGAGTGGTGAGTGTTTAAGTTATATTGTTGTTTATAAAAAAAACTAAATAAATGTGAAATCTTGTTCACGTTGTTTCGTTAAATACTAAATTTGCAAGAATAATAAACATTTAACTTTAACAACTTGATGTAAAATTTATATCAATTGGCCTGTTGCTACAAGAGAGTAGGGAAGGATGACCAGATGAACCCTGTCCGGCTAGATAGACAAAGAAAACACCTTTAGGCTCTCCTGCGATCAACCTTCGGCGTGAGAATCTATAAATGTGTTAAGAGGTTCAAAATATCGAACGAAGTATTGAGTCTGGATGGTTACGTTTTAGATGGAACTCTCCTATTTATAACCCCTAGGGTGGTAAGGGATCGTAATCATCCCTTTTCGTTTGAGGCAAGGATCCTTCCTTCTTTTCTCTATCTTCTTTTGGTATTAGGTTTTATCCCTTTTTGATATAAGTTGTTGACTTTTTTGTTTCCAGTCAACTACTTTTCCTGATTTCCTATGTTTGACTTGCTTTTAAATGACAGGTCCATCAATGTTTTATTTGACGCTTCTTTTTCTTGAGAACGTAGTATTGCTTGCCCTTACATGTCCTAACTTTTAGTCGTTGCATTCAGGCCAAGCCAGGGTGCGTATACTTACACCATCACGACACTTCCAAAGTTTTCTTGTATAAAAAGGTAAGGGTTTAGAATGCCACTATATAAATATACAAGGTAACTCTATGTTATAAGCAAAACATTTTTAGAGCATTCATATTTCATGTTATACTTCTACTTAAAAGCAAAGGTCGGTCGGGTTCCCACCGGCCTGCCACGTGTCACAATATAATTGGTAGAAACTTTTTTTTCTCTCTTTTTTCCGAAGCCGAGTATTGATAAATAATTATTCTTGAAATAAAACACAATTGTTGGTCTGGTGGAGTGGAAAATCTTCGTCCCTTGGTTCCAAAACAGGTCGCGGGTAAAAACCTTGCGATCTGTTGTTTTTTTTTTGTCTTTTTATTACTTTTAATATTTATTTCGTTTAAATTACTTTTTGTAATTCTTAAGCCGCACTAAGCATAACGTACATCATATACATGTCGCAACGTGTTGTTAAATCAAACTACTTCGCTGCCTCACACGAGCCTTGCAATCAAATTACTTTTTTTATAATCGGATTTTCTATGTACGTTTCGCGTTGGTGTACGTTTTGATATGACTTATGTTCGGAAATGAGTCGGATCAAATAAAATAGGTATCATTGACGTAATAATTTGAAAGTAAGTCGAGTCGATTATAATATAATCTTCTGTCGCAACCCGCGGCGGGTAAAAATCTAGTTTATTTTTATTCTTATAGTATTAATATATCAAATAATAATTTTTATACCACCATCGTCTTACAATCTGTGTATCCCTCGCTGGTAAACCCATCAATGGCGGACTCCGATCACCGGCGACTCATCCTCCACAACTTTCTATCCCCCGATGTCTGTAAGGTTCATCACTATTCACTACAATCATCACTTTCATCTTCATGTTCATAATCATTCGATTTAGGGTTTCATATACAAAAATTTTCAACTCACAGGAGCTTGAGTTCATACACAAGAGTTGCAGCACAATTGGATACAGACAAAATGTGTTCTCCACCACGCTTTCTCATCTCATTGCCACTAATTCTCCTCATTTGATTCTCCCATTTATCCCTTTACGCGGTGATTAACTGAATTAGGGTTTTTTTTTCTGATTTGTTTGATGTGTGTTTAGTGTTGTGAGTATTTGATTGTGTTATTGGGCTTTAATTTGGGTTGTGAATGACAGAGAAGCTTAAAGAGAAGGTGGAAGAGTTTTTTGGGTGTGAATATGAGCTTTTTATTGAGTTCACTGGTTTGATCAGGTTTGTTGGTCCTCTGTTACTGTGCTTAACCTTTGTTGTTTTCTAAACTAATATTAAAACAGCATTATAGTTTTTTGATGATCATGAAATGTTAGGTCATAGACAACTTATTACTTATAGACAGCTGTGAGTTTCAACTGGTGGTGTAGTGGTTAACGCGTAAATGTCTCTAGGAGATGCCATCTATGGTTCGAATTCAGGCTCCACTGAGTTTTTGCTTTTAACCCCTTTGAACGCCACATGCTCTGTGCAAGCTGTGTTTTACCTGATCATCCTATTAGTTAGCAGGGTATTGATGGGTTTGTGGAATCTTGATAAGTGAACTAGATCGGGTGCATATATATTGGATAACGAAGAACAGATTATTAGTTGGAGATCATGTTGTAAAGGCAGGATTTGGTACTTTCCCATGTTTAACTGGCAAGAAAGAATTTAGGATAGCTTCATGGTTATTTGCTAGTGGGTTATGCATGGTATTAGAACTCTTTTAATGGATGAACTTGGTGCAACAAGGTTCCATGGGTTGGGATGCAAAGGGGATATACACCGAAAATATGTATGATTGTCGCCCTAACATTTCGTAGAAGGGTTAGAGGTGTTTCTTGATTTATGGAAGTAACAATTATTCATAGGCCATTTGATTATATCTATAGGCCTTAAGTCAATGATGTGAGTGTGTGGGAGATAGAATGTTAGTGGTACATTGTAGTACTTTGCATACAAGAAAACAAAGAAATATAAAAAATATTATATATTCTAATGTGAATAAAACAACACTGCATTCGTATTAATATTTAATTACTAGTGTTAGATGAAATATTGACAAACTGTTTCTATTTTAGAATGAATCTGCCTGTTGCTACGTATATTTATATATTTTAAAAATCTAAACATCTCTTAAATATCAGCTGGACCAAAGGTGCAAGTATTGGCTGGCATAGTGATGATAACAGGCCATATCTGAAGCAACGTGACTATGCGGTGTGTACTTGACCATTATTGATAAGAATGTCATTTCATATATTTAGAATTTATTTTTGTTTATGGACTGTTACCTTGATTAAGTTGCATTCACTGTGATACTTATGCTTGAATCTATTGATTCTATTTGACTGCATTGATTTTATTCCCTCTACGTTTAAGGCAGTATGCTATTTGAATAGTTATGGTGTGGATTTTAGTGGTGGTCTCTTTCACTTCCAAGACGGTGAACCTACAACTTTTGTCCCCATGGCTGGTGTAAGTTGTACTTGTTCCATTCATGTCGACGTATCTTACAGTCACAACTGCTTGGTATTATGAAATTGTAACCACATATTGCTATCATACTTTGTCAGGATGCTCTGATTTACACCGCGGACAGCCGAAACATTCATTCCGTTGATGAGGTGTCTAACTTTGTTCAACAGTTTTATTTCATTTTGAACTTTAAGGGAATACAAAAACAAATGAAATTGGAAAAACTATTTTTATGCAATTCTTTCTAGAGAAAATCATGAAAGTTGTCATTTTTAGTGTGTTATAGTGTTATACCTATATAGCCATGCTAGAAACAAATATCTCATTTAGCCTTGGGATATATAATTTAGAGTCGCACGTCTACTTTTACTACCATATCAGACCTTTCCAATCTATAACGACTTAAGCTAATGCCTAATGATACTCGACACCATACCACGTATAGAATGAAAACATATGTTCTGATATGAGCATAGAGATGTAAGACACCTTAGAAGATGGCTTATTTCATGATTTTCTCTTCTTTTAAGCAACGTTGATTGCAGATTACAGATGGAGAAAGGCTCACTCTTACATTGTGGTTTAGTCGGGATAAATCTCATGATGAAGATCATAAACTCATTTCATTTCTAACAAAAATCCCATTTAACCATCCCGACAACAGTTCAAACATGCACCGACCATTGCCAGCCTCACAGAACATGTACTGGTTTCCTCCTGAGGAATCCGCAACTTACCAATCAGGATTTGATATACGATGTGCAAGATTACATGTTCTTGGATACCAACTTTATTCTACAAATGCAAGTTTCCTTGTGGATGATTTACATTCATCTCGAGAATTCTCTGACATTATTCTTGAACCATTACGTGTGGTTCGAGGTAACGATTTGTTTGACTATGAATTCGCCAACATATTACATCTACTCCAGGTACCTAATCATTTCAAAGTTCACCTTAAATATTTTTTGGTCTGATTTACAGTAATCTTTAAGTTAACTTGATTTCAAACGCCCACTAGAAAAAAATCAACATGGTCACATGTAAGCTGTCACGTCAACATTTTTCTCAGAAATTAAAATTTTTGTAAGTCTAACCTTCAAGTGGGTGATACGGTGGTAAGCATCTAAGCATAGGTCTCGGGTTCGAATCCAGATTCCACTAGCTTCTGCCTTCAAAACCCTTCAAATGCAACCTGCCTAACGCAAGCTGCGTTTTATATGGTCTCATTGGTTACTAGGGTATGGGTGGGGCCCTGAGTTTCCTGTGACAGGCTCTCACTATTATAAAGAAATAAAGATACAACATTTTGAAAGTCTCAGGCTTGATTCTAAATATTGTTACTATGTAATCATCTGTTTTTTGGATGTGGAACAGGCGGTTCAGTTCTACCATTGGAAGGCACCCGGGTTAAAACTATCAGAAGTGAAAAGGGAGCCGAGAAATATCGTTCCAATATCTACATCACAGCAGGAGAGCATTCGGATTTTGAAGCAACAATTTCTAAAGGATCTGCATCTAGCAGAAACAATCTTCTCGAGTGGAAATTGTGGTGAGTGTGTGGAGCATAATTGGGTGAGTTTTTCTGGCACAGTTGATTTATGGGAAGCATATACGAGTAAGTTATGGCGTAATATGGTTTCGAGATTACCAAATTGGATAGAAAACCAATCTATTTACAGTGACCCGAGTGTAGAATGACCGTTTGACTTCATGTTGTTGATGTTTTAACTCTGTTGGCATGAAAGTTTGGTTGCTTTGGGTTAGCAGTGACCAAATAGCTAAAAGGAACTTGTATTTGATTGGAAGGGGTCTAAATGTTAATGTTCTAGTTGTAGACTTCTAGTCCAAAATGAAGTAGATCGGTATAAAACAAGTGCTGATTGGTGTTTGCTCTCACAAAAGTAGCATTGTTAAATTCTTGCAAGTGTAAGTTGATTATGTGATAATCAAAGATTAAAGAAAACTGTTGTTAAACAAAAAGATTTGAAACAATATTAGTGAATTTGTAATATCTCTGAGTGCAACCAATACTTGAGTGCCACCCATCTTTGAGATGACTGACTTCAATTAGGGGTGTTTAATATTTAGATCGGATATGTAAAACTTGAATTTGGATTTTTGAATTGAATTAGCATTTAATTTAAATTTAGAATTTGAATTTTGAATTGAATTCAAATATGTGTGATTCCCGATTCGAAATAGAATTGGAGTTGTACATATATTTTTTATTTTAATTTTATATATATAGCGTAAAAAAGACAAATTGAATTTTAATAATTTATTATTATCTATTGGTTGATAATAATTGATATTATTAATTTGATTACCTTCAATTTTTTTACTTTGGTTACAAATAACAATTTCACTAACATAATTATCATAGAAATACATTTGACTTGAATTTGTTTCCTAATAGATTTCTCCAGTATGTTTTTCTTTTTTATTGTGTTAATAAACATTATTATGATTGAATTTGAATGCAAATCATTTAGATGTTTGTTAAATTATGTTATTGAGATTGCTATTGTTAACCAAACTATAAGTTGGAAGGGTCAATTGTCAAATTGTAGTATGTATTATTATCGGTCAATTATATAATAGCTTGGATAATTAAAATCTAATTTGCCTTTAAAAAATATAATTTTTTTAGTTGAATTATATTTTTTTATTAATTTGGGTTTTGTTGGCTTTTTATCAACCAATTAAATTTTAGGTATATATTTTTTTAGATTCTGAATAAGTCGATTGGGTTAACTAGGGTAATTCAAAATTTTATTCGTTGAATACACCTAACCATAACATATCTTTGATTGCCTATCTTATACGATCAATTTTCAAACTAAATTAAACATATATGCACTTAATGTTAGGATCCTAAAAATTGGAAGTGTTGTGGGAACACAACGTAATTAAGTTCTGATGTACTCTAACAAAAGAACATAAGACTCAGAAGGAAGAAACAAAGATTTCGAATGAAGTAGTGAGGATTTTGACAAATATAGCCATGGATCTAACAAGAAGAAGTTAGAATTCGACTTTACAAGGAACAAGTGACTAAAATCAGAAAACATTCTGACGTTAATTCACCTTCTGGAAGATTCACTTCACACATCAACTTGACCAATTGCTTATACAAGTAGATTTCGACGGGGACTGAAAGACACTTGTGAAAAACTCGACTCACAATAGCTTGACTAAGTCAAGACAACAAGACAACTTGCGATTGAGGTTGCAGAAATAAGAAATCAACTTGACCCAATTAGTCTAGTTATTGGCGATGAATAGAATATTCATTCCCCACCCGATTTCATCAATAAATAACAATACCATGCAAAGGTGATCAATGCATAAACTAATCTTTTGATTACAAGTGATTTAAAGCAAACGCTCTTACTCTCTTAAGAGTATCAGTAAACTCATATCTCCAAAAACTACGTAAACTCATTTCTCTAGCAATTGAATTCTTTATATGGTAATCTAATAAATAACATATATTCATTCAGCTATAGCTTACATACTCTTGTGTATAAGATAACATCTGTTACATTCAAACAAAAGAAAGCTAACACACAACTACACAGGCACGTAAAAATTTAGAGAAAATTACAAAAATAGTCCATGTGGTTTGACCTATTACAAATTTGGTCCCCAGATTTTAAAAATTGCAAATTTAGTCCAAACATTTGGAAGTTTGTTGCAAATTTAGTCCCCACCGTTAGTGTTCGTTAGTTTTTAACGATCCGGGGACTAAATATGCATTATGGTCAAACCATAGGGACCAATTGTGTAATTTTCTCCAAAAATTAAAAAAAAAAACTAAAAAAAAATCAAAATAAAAATTTAAAAGATTTAAATAAACTTTAATAAATAAGTTCAATAATCGTTAAAAATAGAATAAAGGTTAAAAAATCAAACCAAATTTAAAAAGTAAATAAAAGTAACAATAAAATGCATATAAAAAATAAAAAAGAAGAAAATGAAAAGTATGCTTAAAATTTTATTTTTTATAATTATTTTTGATGAAGTTCATATGTCATGTTCAAATCGAAGAATCCAAAAACCTTGTGAAAGTATAAACCCAAAATACGAAAAATGAAATCGAACCGTTTTTTTAACTTCAATATGATTTTTTCAATATTTATTTTGAATTTTATAAATGTTTATTTGGTTGTATTTTTAATTTTTGTTTAGTTTTATTTAATTTTTTACATTAGTCGCATACTTCTTTTTCAATACTTCTCCCTTTCTTTTTTTACATTCGTTTTATTTTTACTTTTATTTAGTTTTGAATTTGATTTTATTTTTTAACCTTTATTTTAATTTTTTAAAAATTATTATATTTTATTATTGATGTTTATTTGAATTTCTTATGTTTGATTTTAATTTCTTTTAAATTTTATTTGATTTTCAATATTTTTTAAATTTTTAGAGCAAATTGCACAATTAGTCCCTATGGTTTGATGATATTGCATATTTAGTCCCCAGATCGTTAAAAACTAACGAACACTAACGGTGGGGACTAAATTTGCAACAAACTTCCAAATGTTTGGACTAAATTTGCAATTTTTAAAATCTGGGGACCAAATTTGCAATAGGATCAAACCACAGGGACTATTTTTGCAATTTTCTTTAAAAAATTATAATAATTTCTAATATTTCAAAATTTTAATACTTGCATTTTAACAGAAGCAAATGTTTCACTTGCGTCAAATAAAGACCTTTCATTGTGGCAAACATATTTGTCATTGTGTTATATGCATTCATCATCGTGTTAAACGCTTTTAAATCATTTTGTGTTAATTTATCATTGTTTTTTATTTATCAAATAAATTTATTATTATTTTCAAATTATGTTTTACATATTCAAAGTACACAATAAAGTTAACCCATCATCATTTTTTTTAGAACTCATCATGTTAGAAATTGATAATGGTATTTAAGAAACCATAATGGCATGCATGAAATATACAACAAAGTGTTGTAAAACACAATAAGTTAACGAACGTAATTTTTTTACTTGTATACTTGACGATACTATACTTATTTCGTTTTTGTTATGTTTTTAGAAAAATAATATCATATACAAAAGTTATAAATGGTAAAAAAAATAAAGTCACTTAAAAACCTAAACAAAAATGAACATGATTAATGGAAACTTCCACCAAAATTTTCCAAACAAATTGATTCTCAGTTAGAAAATTAATAGTTATTATTACTTATTAGCAGGGCGGACCCAATTTTTTTTTCTCCGGGGTCTGTTTTCTTCAATTTTCGAATAGACGTGTATATCTCAACTCGATGCTGAAAATTTTGGTTTGGGTCGGGTCAGGTCACACAAACACAAATTACAATCACGTTATAAGACATTTGACAAAGATATGATTTCATTAGAAAGTAAAACACATTACATTTTATAGTTGTTGTTTATGTGTCTTCATCTCTTGAAAAATATCAACTACATCATCAATCGAAACCTTCTTAAAAACATCTTTCTCAGTGTAGCAAATGCAAATATTTTTTAAGGTATTCTTCTAAAAATTTTTAAAGATAATTATGGAATGTTAATAGATTAATGAACTATGTGTTCGGTGTTCAGTTAAATAAATAAGTTTAGAGATTTTATACAAAATAAACCTATTGGTGATTATTCTGATATTATTTTTCTTAACTAAGTGAGCTATTATTTAATTTTTAGTGGGTTAAACATTCCAACAAAAATGAGGTTTAGGGGTCGTAAAATTTTTTATAGGGGTCAATATTATAAAATACACTGGGTCAATAAAAAATCGTCAATACACCTTACACATAGGGGGGAAAATCTGCGGGGTCGGTTGACCCCTTCCCACCCTTCTTAAGTCCGCCCATGCTTATTAGCATTTTTAACTTAAATACTTTATTTAATAATCATTGCCTACGATTTTAGATGTAAAAATAATTTACATTTATGTGTATTCCATCATGTTTTTCGTTAAAACAAAATAGAAAATGTTTATTATAAAGTAATCAAGTCACATGGCTTCGTGAATTTGTTTTCTTGAGCCATGTTGTTTATTAAAAAGATAAAAGGGCTTGTACGGTTAATTTGGGCCACCAAAAGAATGAAAAAAGAGAACCACAAGACATGCATACAAATAGTTGTTTGGTAAATTGGTTGGTTATCTATTTGAAATCTCATACGAAAAAAGAAATTAAAGAAAACTCTCTCAGTTTACTCTTGTTTTTGCTAAATCGTAGTTATTCGTTCGTCAAAAACCCTTAGAAAAGAAACAGGGATTTAAAAGGAAAACATTTTTTTAAACGACTAATCCTATTCTACACCAATGAAATTTAATTTATATAATACTAATTACCAACTTGATTATTATGCTTCATGGGTTGTACCTTATGTTTTGTAAATTGTAAGTTACTTTGTGTTTTCTTTATCTTTTTACTTTTAACCCTATAGTTTTATCTATTACATCTAACACTAATACTTTTTTTCACTTTCAACTTAAGTCTCATTTACTTTAAATCTTTTACGAATTTTCATTTTACATCTCAGTCTAAACTTTTCGAGTTAACGTTCTACAATATGCGTATGCGGTTCAATGTTTTTACATCGTTTTTTTCTATTTAATGGCCACATTGTATTTTACGTTTCTTTCTAATCTATACACATTAACACCTCGTAACGCACGTGCATAGTTCAACATTTTTACATCTATTTTTTTGGTTTTAATTTTTTTGTTTCACGATTTTTTCTGATGTTGATGGTCGCTAGCAACAGTGTGACATTGATGTAACTTGACACGGTTTTATGGCTCAACCGCAACGCGTGGGGCTGAATACTAGTATATACTAATTACCAACTTGATTTATCCATTGAGGTTGTACCTCATGCTTAAGGTGTTTTTAAAAAAAGAATTGGTTTTTTACTTTTAACCTAAAGCTTTTCAAATTTTATAAATGTTAACCTTATAAAATTTGATTTTTTATTTTTAACTCAAAACTTTTCATCTTTATAATTTAACCTTACAACTTTTTTACTTTTGGTCCCCTATACTTTTCATATATTAAATAGTTTCATTTTACATTTCGTTTTAAATTTTGCAAGTTCACGCCACAACATGCATTGTCGTTCAACACTTTTGCGTTTCGTTGTAAATTTTGTGAGTTAACACGTCACAACGTGTGTGTGTGGTTTAGCGTTTTACATCTATTTTTTCTGTTTGGATAGGTTTGTCACAACACGTGGTTCCTAGATCGAATTAGTTGTACTTTTCTGTGTTTATATTTGGTCTAATTTTTTCGTATTAACACACCACAACTTTAGTGTTAGTGGTTGCTGACAGTGGTATTGCCTTGGTGCCATTTTGACATGATTTTACATTACCGTCGCAACGTTGGGAGCTAATTCTAGTTTATTTCATGTATCAAGTGAGGCTTGGACCCAATAGTTTTAATATGAAGGGCATACACATTTATTTTAAAATAATCTAAAAAAACTGAATTATGTAAAAAAAATCAATTCATATTCTTGTTTTTAAACTTTTTGTGTATTAATCTTTTACATATGCCATGCTTGCTTATTCATTTCTAAACCAGGTCACTTTGTGCTTCTTCACTTAGTAGACCTACATATACAATACTAGTTTAAAAATCCATGTTTACGCGAGTTAAATTAAAATATTAAATTAATAGTTAGTACTTAATATGTAAATTTTTAGATATGATTGGGATTACGTATAATTAACTATTTTAAGTAATAATGTAATAAAAATATTTTTAAAACTTTTTTCAACAATAAAATCACATAAAAATCTAATAGAAAATGAAATATAATAAAACTCCAAACAAAGATGGGTCAAGATCCTCCGCATTTCAACAATTATTGATTTAAGCCTCAAAAGAGCATTCGCGAAAGCTGAATTGACAACACTAATTTGACCCATGATTTATATGTAAATGCTATAATGATTTGGAAATAATCTTCACGATGAATGTCCTATCATGTCAACCAGCTTTTTAATAAATCCTTATGAGTCATGATTACCAAAGGTTCCTAATATAGGACACCTCTTCTGATAAATCGACACCCACCTATACGACGTGTATGGGGCGTATAGATCCCCCACATAAATGCCAAACATTCCACGTCACATCAGAAGTTGTCCTGGAGGCTATACGCGTTGTACAGGTCTATAGACAAAGTCAAATCAGTCATTCAGCATGGCAATAAACCGCGTATGGACCCATACACGGCGTATAGCCCTAGGTCGTATGGATGTGGGGTGTAAGTCCACCGACACCTATACGCCACGTATCAGTCCATACACATCGTATAGGTGTCGGTGGACCTACACCCCACACCCATACGACCCAGGGCTATACACCGCGTATGGGTCCATACGCGGCGTATAACCATGCTGAATGACTGATTTGACATTTCCAGTTTTGTCGTCTGAAAAGGCTATACGCGGCGTATGGACCTATACGACGCGTATAGCTTTGATTTCGAATTATTTTGACGCGACTTAAGATTCCTTTCGTTAATATATAAACACAGCGGATATCAAACGAATGCGCTCGTATTCAAAATTTATTCGTTTGTTTCGGAGGAAACGTTTGATACTTTCAGTAATTGATAGTAATCATAACGTTTAATCTTATCGGAGGAAAGTAGTGTTATGTGGTTCAACATTTTCTTCTGTCACATAATTACTCGGTAAACATTTGATTCTTATTTTACTAATTATTTACATACATATATACATATATTTGAATTGTATACTTAAAAACATTTCAACTAACTCGGGTTCCATCGGTGCTAGTCGGTTACGTTAAAGTTAAATAATTTTCATGATTTTTTATTAAGTAAACAACTACGTGAAAGGTTTCTTTATAGTACGACTGACAACTATTAAGTAATCAAGACATTTATGTGTACGTAAGTATGTATATAAAAGAAATAAGAGTACGACTAGTATCGTGGAACCCGAGTTAGTTGAAATGATTATTAAGTAATCAAGATATTTATGTGTACATAAGTATGTATATAAAAGAAATAAGAGTTATAGTTTAGCTGAAAAATTATTTTGAAGAAATAGTTGAACCACAAAACCCTAGTTTCTTTAAAAAAATCACACTTGTCGTATAGTGCAATACGCTACGTGAAAGGTTGCTTTATAGTACGACTGACAGCTATACGCAGCGTATTGGTCCATACGCCGCGTATAAGTGTCAGCTAATAACCTATACGGAGCGTATAGTGCCATACGCTACGTATAGGGGGTCTGACATACTATAAAAGCGTTTTGTACACGGTACGAATGTACACAACCTATGGGACCATACACCACGTGCGTGGCACACCATACGTGACGTATGGGGCGTATCCATACGCCGCGTATATGTGACAACTAACCACCTATACGTGGCGTATGAGTCCATACGCCACGTATAGATACAATTGAATTCGAAATGACACAAGATTCATTTTAAAATAAGAACGCATTCGATATCTTTCTAAACTGTGAAAATCTCAAACGTATGTTTCTCGCAAAATATCACAGTTTTTTAATCATTTGTTATGTCGTTTTGGGATGGTAACTATTTGTTTGGTGAATATTCAAGCGTTTCGTACGTGGCAGATAGTAATCAAGATGATTCGTACGTTCAATCTGCTTACGAAACACGATTGCCAGATTTAAACCAATCTTATGTTCCCGATGATGAATTCGAGTTTTGCCGAGAATCAAGTTACGACCCGCAACAAAATAATATAAACTATCTCTCGAGTGATGAAAATCAGAACACGAAAGTATCGTTTGAAACGTCTCAATAATTTTTATCACTCTATGAGCTAGTCTGTTGGACTGTTAATAGGGGACGTGATAATGGTTACGTTATTATTACAAGAAGATCAAAGAAAAAAGAAGGTCAGGTCGTAAAGGTGTGGTTTATCTGTGATCGTGGTGGTGAACACAAAATTAAAGCAACAGTTAGACGATCTGGTAGCAAAAAAATTGAATGTCCTTTTAAATTAGTAGAGATATACGACAACAAACGTCGTTCGTGAAATTAGAGGTGAGAACTGACGAACATAGCCATGATCCCGCTCAACATATGGAGGGACACCCTTTTGTTAGAAGGTTTTCTCAAAACGAATACAATTTGGTGGAGCAACTTACTGATCAGAACATGGAGTCTCGTAGCATCTTATTAGCTTTAAAAAAGCAAAATCTTAATAACACATCCATAACCAGAGATGTATACAACGCTCAATATAAGATAAGAAGTGAAAAGAAAGTCGGTGAAACACCAATGCAAGTTTTAGAAAACCTTTTATCTTTTAAAAGGTACGTTTATTACACTCGAGAAGATCCCGATACAAATACCATGGAAGATGTATTTTTTTGTCATCCAAAATCATACGACGCTTGGAGTGCATTCCCGCACGTGCTGATGAAAGACGCTACATATAAAGCAAACATGTACAAACTTCCGTTTGTTAAGATTGTTGGTGTGACCTCGACACACAAGACATTTTGTGTTGCTCGTGCGTTTATTAGTACAGAACGAGAAGATAATTTTGAGTGGGTGCTTAATAGATTGAAAGATACGTTAAACAGGTGTATGGAGCCACACGTCATAATAACAGACAGAGATCTTGCTTTAATGAACACATGTGTTACAGTATCCCCAAATGCTTCGAAGTATGTATGTAGGTGACATATTGATGAAAATATCGCGAAACACTATAAAGCAAGTTTTACGAAAGATGACTGGCGAAAGTTTAAATATGCACGGGCACGTTTGTGTGAGTTTCCCACGCCGGAGATTTACGAGTATAACTATAACCTTCTTTACGAACGACTAGTTGAAGAGAAGCGAGAAAGTAACTTTTTCATTACATACGTACATACAATACTGTTAAATATAGACATTTAATTTAATTAGGTTTTATTATATTTTCAGAAGTATTGTCATATATAAATAAAAACTAGTTAGAGAGTTACAAAGAAATGTTTGTATCAGACTGGCCTAACTCAAACCGCAATTTTGGACAACACACAACTAATAGAGTCGAGAGTCAGCATGCAAATTTAAAAAGATATCTTAAATCAACAAATAGCTCACTGGATAGACTTGTGGAGTTTGTAGATCAATTGGTAAACGCACAAAGGTAAATTTAAAAGAAATCTTTGAGACAAGCAAAATTAAAATCATGAATCATCATAAACTCCCGCTATTTGATTACCTACGAGACAAGGTTTCACATACAGCTCTTGATTTATTAGTTGCCGAAAACAATAAATTGCATGTGATGCGCTCAGCAAATACAATGTGTGGTTGTCATCTTTTCACTAGTTATGGCTTGCCTTGTGCTTGTGGGCTGGAAAAATATGAATATTCAGGTAAAAGACGTTCCATCTTTATCTTTTCACTAGTTGTGGCTTGCCTTGTATAGTAATGAATTATATATTAATTTATAATTTATAATGCAAGCACTAAAATTCCATTAGATGCAATTGACGTATTTTGGACGAAGCTTGATAAAAAGAAACCATCATTTATGGTGGATGAAAAAGTCGATGTTGAAGAAGAGATGGAACGCGTGAAACAACAAATAATGACACAACCCACCGTTGTAAAATTTAGTTTGGTGGAAAAAATAAAAAAATTGTGTATCCATGGAAAAATAACAAAAAAACGCCTGTTGTTCAAACAAATATTCGCAGTTGTCCAACGTTAAAGATTTAACAGCAAAAGCAAGACACTCAACATAGTACGTGTGACATGCCAAGACATAGCTCATTTACCGGAAGAACAACTTCAATAGTAAAGCCTTAAAAGCCCGTCATACAACGTAGTCGTTCCACATCTTTTAAAGTTTTCAGCAATTAAACAATATAAACAGGTTAAAAAATTAGATTCCGTCCATCTTTCATCAGTATATGTCATGTATACGAGATGTTCGCCCCGATGGGAATTGTGGTTTTCGATCTATAGCTTTAGGGTTAGGGTTTAATGAAAATAAGTGGATGTATGTGCGGAAACAACTTTTAGAGGAGTTGGACAAACATGAATTGGAATACAGAGAAGTTTTCGATACTTTGTACCTCGGACAGTATAACGACTTGCGTCACACAATAGATTGGCAACGTGTGGGACCTGCGCCATAAGAACATTGGATGATAATGTCGTATACGGGAATAGTGATTGCTCAAAAGTTTGGTGTTATTCTTCATCTAATAAGCAATAACGGTTGTCAAATATTTTTCCCCTTATGAGTTGATCCCAACATTATGATGCCTCATTATGTCGTGTCGATTGTTCATGTCAACAATAATAATTTCGTCCACGTTAAATTAGATGGAGATTATCCGATGCCTACATTATGTAATCTTTGGATTCTTAACCGAAACGTACGTGCTGCATAATGGAAGATTATGTATAGGATTTATATCTCGGAATACAACGCAATAATAGAAAATAACCGAGAAACCACAGCTTATATAAATATATTTTAATTTAAAACTTGTAATTTTTAATAAGTTTGTATTATATTTTATTATTATTTTATTCGTATTTCTTAAATATTCAAATGTTAAAATAGTTTAAATTTAAATTTTTAAAAGTTTAGTGAATATAAAAATTAAAATTTAAATGTTAAAATTCAAAATATATTTTCACAAAATACAATTAAAAATTCAAAATATATTTTCACAAAATACAATTCAAAAATTCAAAATTTAAAATTCAAAATTCAAAATTCAAACTATATATAAAAAAATCAAAAAATTAATTAAAAAAATAAATAATAAATGCAGCTATACGCCGCGTATGGACCCATACGCGGCGTATAGCTCTTCCGAGCAGGTATTTATTTTGGACTTTTCTCATTTTTGACCCTACCACACACTTTCAAAACCAAAACTCTCTCGTATAGGCCAATACTACACGTATTATTGGTCGATTTTTCTACATTCAGGTATGTATTATTGTTCTTACATCTTTATTATGTTAATCGTAGACTAATTTAAACGTTAAAGTAGTATTTTATGTGTTATAATCGTTGATTTAAAAACTGCTTATATGAACTATACGCTGCTTTGTACCCTCGTATAGGGTTATACGCAGCGTATAGTTCAAATGTTGAGGAACTATACGCGTCGTATAGCTTTATACGCAGGCTATGGGTGGCGTATAGCTCATAGGTTGAAGACGTGGGTATGACACCATACGTGGGAACCCTATACGCGGGGTATATGGCTATACGCGACGTATAGGGCTATACACGACGTATAGTTCTATACGCGACGTATAGGGTGGGGGTGAGTCGTTTTCGTTTTAAAAGCGTTGTATTTATATTCGTTTTCTTATGCAGATATGTCTTCCGATTCTGAGATTGAGGCTGACGTTGACATTATTGCCGATCATCCTTGGCTACAGTTTGAGCCCGAGTCCATTGAGCATGAGAAGTGCTCAAAATTCGTTCGTATGAAGATCGGTCATCAAAAGGCAGTTGATTGGGAGGTGATGGTCGAGCTTGGAGAGCGCGATAGACTTGCTGGTATTATCGGAGATGATATGCCATGGAGTCGTTTATTTGAGATCGCGTTCTTACCTTCTTATTGGGAGCTGACGGTGGAGTTTTTATCCACCTTTACTTATATTCATCCTAATGAGATGGAGGAGGACGATCAGCGTTCCGAGATTTCGTTTATGCTATGTGGACGTTCACATCAGATGTCCATTGAGCAGTTTCCCGTTTTCTCGGGACTTTATTTTGAGCCGAAGACTGTTACCCCTCTATTCACCGAGGGTATTACTGAGATTGAAGAGACTCGATTGACAGATTGGTGGCCTCAGATTGTCAGAGGTCCGTTTCAGAGGACTAAGGGCAGGGTCATTGGCATTAGAGAACCTCTCATTCGTTACTTGCATCGCATGATCGCCACATCCATCACATGAAGTGGCAAGAGTTGGGAGTGGTGTACCATTCCCGACTTATTTTACTTATATTGTTTGCTTACGGGGACCAGGTGCAACCTAGCGAGATGTTTGGCGGAGTATTTTGATTCGTATTATCATCGCCAGGAGCGAGGATCGATGTACGGCGGCGCGTACATCACGGTGATTACACGTTGTCTTGGTTATCTTCCTCGCCATCTTGCTGACATATCTCCTCCGATCGAGTCGGTGAGATTAGATCGTCGTACGTTATTTGACATGCGTATTATACACCAGTTTCCGGGTGGCATACGATTCTCTCTTCGACCCGGTGAGATCTGGCAGCCGACACGTGTTCAGCAGCTCGACATTGACGATCCACAGCAGCAGCAGAAGCATATTCCGCATGATCAACCGCCACACGACCAGCCGCCAACACATCATCCGCCACCTCAGCCACAGTTCCCTCGACATATTTATAGAGATGTGAGGCTGACTGCACGTATGGAGACATTTATGCAGGAGATTTCTACGAGTTTACGAGAACAGAGTTGTCGGCTCGACCGAGTTGAGGATCTTATGGATTGGCACGTTCAGCTTGAGATTGCGTGAGCCCGTGCTGCTGTTATTGATCCTCCAGACTTGCCACCGCCTCGACATTATCCAGATTCACCGTAGTTTTTATATTATTAATTGTATCTTTATTTTTGTTATGTATCTAACAACTTCGTTATTTATATTATAATTTTATGTTTATCTTATATGTTTTATTGTTTAATTGAGATTTAAAATTGTCGGTTAATAAGTTACAAAACACAACTTATACGCAAAATCTCAAGCTTAACGTGCAAATATAGTCGACACCATAACCTATACAATTTTTTTTTATAAAAATATATGTAAAAAGTAACACAATAAACTATACGCCGCGTATGGGTCCATACGCGGCGTATAGCTTCATCATGCCACTCATCCAACTTAAAAAAAGAATTTGGAAGCTATACGCGGCGTATGGTACCATACGCGGTGTATAGCCACCGTCCACCGTCTGACATTCAATCAACACCCGGGTACCCTATACGCCCCGTATGGGTCCATACGCCGCGTATATGGTGGATTGTCAGGGAATGTTTTGATTCCCTATACGCGGCGTATGGGTTCATACGCGGCATACATGGAATGAAATCATTCTCTGACAATCCACCCTATACGCGGCGTATGGACCCATACGCGACGTATAGGATACCTGGGTGTTGATTTAAAATCTTGAGGTGTCTATTTAACCATTTCCTTATCAAATCATAAACTACTTTAATATTTGAGTGAAATAGAATCACTATACAAAAAAGAAAAAAAGTATACTTTGTATAGAATTTAAAATGATTGATTATTTAGCTGGATAAAGTTCATTGGTAACATAAAGGACATATATTTGTTTTGGACCAGACGAATTACATAGAATTAATAATATATTTTCAATTAGAAAAGACATCTAAATAAATAAAATAAGTGGACCTTCAATGTCCAGTCTCTATTCCCTACTTCAAAAAGCGAGTTTGGTGTGCTCAATGATAGAATGAACCTCGTATATATTTGTGTAGAAATTTCATAACAACAAGGTCCCCTGATTTATCAAGTACATTGTAAGTAGACAATGTTTTAATGTTTTTTTTTTAATCAAACAAATATCTTAAGATACACTTAGACAAGTAACCTATATAGCTAAATTCAGAACACAAAGCCTTTTGTTCTAGTGCTAGTCTTATGACTTTAATTCTATTTTTAGATAGGAGGTGGAGATTTGAGTCTTGTTTGGGTCAAAATTATTTTGGGTTGAGTCACAGGGTTTCTTCAGTCGTGGTTTCCTCTTGAGGGGTTGGAGGTATGTGCGATCCCGGTAGGAAAAAGAATACGTGAGCCCGATTATGATAATACTTATCATTCGAAGCGGGGTCATAAAATTCTCATTAAAAAAGCTAATTCAGACATTGTTATCACCCTTAAAAAGATGTGCATACTTTTATATTCACTTTGATATTTTATTAAATAACAAGCGGGGTTAAAATTTGGTTTTTTATAACGTTGAGTATATAATATTTTATAAAATATTGAATATAGCATTACGACAATTTTTTAATTCTAATGTTTGGACATGAATTTTATTTAGACAAAATTACAAAAAATTCTTTTAGGTTTATAAAAAATTACAGGTATTATCCTTTATCTTCAAAAAGTACTTCATTTATCATCTATATATACTCTTTATAACAGATCACGTCCTTTACATTAACAGTCGTTAAATTTCTCCGTTAAGTCAAGGACATTTTAGTTTTTCTACCTCTTAAAAGACTACTTTTATATTCTAAACCTAAATTAAAGGACGTTTTTCATAATTTGCTTTTATTTTAAAATTTGTTATACATAATTTTTAATATATATTATTTTATTTTAGTTAAGATACAAAGGTAGCATATTATATACAAACTAACAAATATTTATCATAACTTTTAATAATATAAATTATAATTAGTTAATATTTATTTATTAAAAAATTATAATTTATATTATCAAAGTCGTATTAATAATTATTTTATTAAATATAAAATTTAGAATTAGAAGAACTTAATATTAATTTAAAAAACATTACTTCTAAAAACAAAATAAAATCCTAATAAAACACTTTACAATCCTAAATTAATATTAAAACACATTTAATATTAATCACTCTCCTGAAAAAGCTATGGACACAGCAGCAGACTCTTTCTCATCAACTGACTCGACAACCAACCAACCTGTACTACTAAAGAAAAAAGGGCTATGGAGATGAATGCTAGTCTTTTTGGCTTATACGGTGATAGACGCATGAACAAGTGCCATTTGGAGGGAGAATCTATGGGAAATGGAAAAACTTAGCCGGTCGATTGGCTTGAATCTCTCTTTCTTTTGAATCAAAACACTTTTTGCTTAATCGAACAACTACTTTAACTGATTAGCCTTCCTTCGGAGGCTATTCTCCATTTTCTCACCAACCCTTCAATAAAAACGAGAGTTCAAGAAATTTACTTAAAAACTACAATATATATTTAGTTACAAAACACATGAGGAAGAGTTTATGAAGTTTACTCAAAACTTAATAAAAAACTAGCCATATGTGACCCTATCTGTTGATCACTACTATATCTTAGATTAAAAAAACAAGTTTAAGGTAGTAATATATAATTATATAAAAATATTTTGTAAGTAATATTAAAGGTTTAGTATATAGGGCTAAGTGCGTAAGTATTAAAAAGTATACGTAAAGGATGATTAAAGTAATTTTTGAAAATAAAAATGATTGTTGTAATTTTTTATAAATCTAAAGGACCTTTTCTTTCATTTTGTCTTTTATTTAAAACCGATGAATGTCAAAATTTGATTTTCTTTGATAACCTTGCATGTATAATATTTTATATAATTTTGAATATATCTTGTAACATTCTGAATTTTTCTTTTTTTTTATGAATTTTATTAAAAACCAAGACACATGTAAACTCTTTCAAGGTTTACCTGATTCCAGCCGCAACAAGCGCGTGGGGTTGGGGGGGGGGGGTCTACTAGTTCAGATACTATATCAATGTAAAGAACCTTAATATGTATGACTATTATAAATATCATTAATTGTAGTTTTAACAATTAGATAAATAGACTTTATTATAGATATAATTATCTTAGGTAAAATTTTATATAATAGTAATTAAGTTTTAATAATATTTAATTAGATCACTTATATTTTTATTTGTTTTAATCAGGTTATTAAAATTTAGTTTTGGTGTTCTAATGCTATATATTTAACCTTAATAATAGGTAACCTGCTGACATAGATCAATATTTAAATTAATAAAAGAAATATTATATTCAAATTTGAAAAACAAGCCATTAACAATTAGGGGGTGTTTGTTTGTTTAGAAAAACTCTTTCTGACCTCTTTTGTCTGCGCCGTTTATACCACGCGCAGATGTTGAGGTTTACAGAGTGTTTGTTTTATGGAAGACATTTTGTTAAAAAAGGTCTGGACAAGGTCTACATGGCGCAAAAAATTAACACAACCACTTCTAAAGTCTTCTAAAGTCTGTAGAGGATAAAACACCATCACCCACCACCACGCTTGTCCATCACCACCGTCCACTACCACCACTTCCACCTCCACCTCCACCGTCTGCCACCACCACCGTTCGCCTCCACCCACCGTCCGCCGCCACCACCACCCGCCATCCACCACCAACCATCATCTACCATCACCACGTCTGGCTCCGCCGTATACCATCACTAGTTGATTTTAGCAGTATGCAGACGTTAAAAAACTGACACTCTTTTTGTTGCAGATTGCAGAGGTTTTGTCCACCTCTTCTTCTGCAGATGTGGTCTGCAGATTGCAGACATTTTGTTGAAAAAAAACAAACAGCAGCTTAGAAAACTCTAGTCGACAAATCCATGTGACCTTTTATTGACTTTCTACAACATTATACGTACACCTTCATTGACAATCTGCAACAGTACCTTCATCAAACCTACTGCGCCAAACCTTTTGCAACATCACACCTTCATTGATAAATCCCTTGATCGACTACCCTTCATTTGACAGGAACTCGAGAAGTTTTTTTGATGTATGTTGACCCGTTTGGGCGTATTTTGTTTGATTTTGATCCGTTTAGGAGTATATTGGTGTATGTTGACTTGTTTAGGGGTTTTGTATACAAAAGTAAGAGGATGGTGTTTTGGTTAAAGGTGGTGGTTGCCGAAATAAATGTGCTGTCGTTTCATCATTTGCTAAATTCAAACTAAGGCACCAAGTGGCTGATTGATCTGACAAATTATGAATTTTCGATTAAGCCTCAAATTCGTCAAATCAGGTAACGAAAACAAATCTTAGTCAACATATTATATTTGATATGTTTTTTTTCACACAAAATTTATGTCAAAACATAAACTCACAATTGCTCGACTCGTTTCTGAATTAAATTTACGTTAATACTTAGAGTAAATTAAAATATATTATATTTGACCTAAAGTGTTTCCAAACAAAACTTAAGTTAAATGATAGGCTAACTCAAAGCATACATAAAATAAGCACGAAGACGTTTTATATTTGGCTGAACTAATTTTTAAACAAAATCTACGTCAAAACGTAGACAAACATCAAAACGTAGGCAATCTTAAAACGATTTAAATAAGCATGGAAACGTTAGTTTCTTATCAAAATTTACGTTCAGACGTAAACGGGATTTGAATTTATACCGATACGTACATAAAAATATGAACATAAGAAATAATTTTTAAAAGTAAAATTATACATAAGTAAACCCAAAACTTTTGAAAATTAAGGGATTAAAGTGACCTTTTACAAAGTATATTTAAAAAGAACGAATGCCGGAGGTTAAGGGTCGTCGCGAACAAAGGGCCGCTGGAGGGAGCTTCACGAGAGCAAGAAAAGGTCGACGGCTGCTATAGTTCTCGGAGCTGTTAGGGTTTCGGAGAAGTGAGTTTGCGGTTTTTGAATGATAACCGTGAGAAGATTTGAAATTTATAATATATTTATGAATTTTCACTTTAGGCCCCTCCACTTTGTATTAATTTCATAGTTAACTAAATTTTGTTTTAAGTTAGTTTGAAGCTTAAATAAATGAAAGAATTACAATTTTAATTTCATTTATTCCATTCGAATTTAATAATACTAAGTGGCGGAAATGATTTAGATAATTAGAACGACGTTAACCTGAAAAATACGGGATGTCACATCATCCCCTTGTTTTAGAAATTTTCGTCCCGAAAATTAAAACATCAGGTTAACACAAAACGCCAGATTTAACAGCAACCATAGAAGGTCAGAATCTCTCTTATGATAGGGTTACTGAGATTTTTGAAATAAACCCAAAATTAAGGATGTAAGGTTTCATGAGAGTTGTGACATCATCCCCTTGTTGAAGGGAATTTCTTCTCGAAATTTAAAGAAAGATATCTTAAAAATGGATACCTTGAGAAGTAGATGTCTGATCTTTGAACAGTTACGGGTATTTCTTCTTCATTTGATCCTCGCGTTCCCAGGTAAACTCTGGTCCACGCTTTGAATTCCACCTAACGCGCACAATGGTAATCTTGCTACGCTTTAGAATTTTGATTTCCTGATCCATAATCTCAATTGGTTCTTCAATGAAACGAAGTTGTTCATCAATCTCCAGTTCCTCGAATGGCACGACAAGTGATTCATTGGATAGACACTTTCTCAGATTTGACACGTGAAACACGTTGTGTGTTCCATAAGCTCTTCAGTTAAATTCAGCTGATAAGCTACCAGGCCAACCCGTTTGATAATCTCAAACGGTCCAACGTATCTAGGGTTTAGTTTTCCACGCTTTCCAAAGCGTATCACGTCTTTTCAAGATGAGACTTTTAAGATTACTTTGTCACCAATATGAAGTTCCAATGGTTTACGTGTTTATCAGCGTAACTCTTCTGTCGGTCACGTGCTGCTGCCATACAGTTACGAATTTGCACGATTTTCTCAGTCGTCTCGTGTACAAGCTCAGGACCCATAAGTTGTCTTTCTCCAACTTCTGCCCAACAGATAGGTGATCGGCATTTACGCCCATACAATGCCTCGAATGGTGCGGCCTTGATTGAGGTGTGATAACTGTTATTGTAGGAGAACAAAACCAATGGTAAATAAGTTTCCCAATTGCTGCCAAATTCAATCACGCAGACGCGTAACATATCTTCCAGTGTCTGGATCGTACGTTCACTCTGACCATCAGTTTGTGGATGGTACGCAGTGCTTATGTCCAACCGTGTTCCCAATGATCATTGCAAAGATTGCCAGAAATTAGAAGTGAACCGAGCGTCACGATCAGATATGATAGATACTGGTAGACCATGCCAAGAGACTATTTCTCTTAAATAAATTCGTGTTAACTTCTCCATTTGATCGGTCTCTCGGATTGCTAGAAAATGAGCGGATTTTGTTAAGCGATCTACTATGACCCAAATGGTATCGCATCCGCTGGGAGTCCTAGGCAACTTTGTGACAAAGTCCATCGAGAGCTGCTCCCATTTCCACACTGGTAGTTCCGGTTGCTGAAGTAAACCGGATGGTCTCTGGTATTCCACCTTAACTTTGGAGCAAGTTAAACATCTACCAACATAGGTGGCAATTTCAGCTTTCATGTTCGGCCACCAGTAACACTCCTTCAGATCTTGGTACATCTTGTCTGAACCCGGATGAATTGAGTAGCGTGACTTATGAGCTTCATCCATTACTAGCTCTCATAAATTCCCATACTGTGGTACCCAGATCCGTTCCATGAAATAATTAATTCCATCAGTCTTGGTCTCTAGCTGTTTCTCCATGCCTCGCATGAATTCCGCCTTTAGATTCTCAACTTTCAAGGCTTCAGATTGGACAGCCTTGATTTGCTCTAGCAGATCGGAGTGAATGGTCAATTGCAATGCGCGTGCTCGACGAGGTTTAGGGATTTCCTTTCGGCTGAGGGCGTCGGCTACCATATTAGCCTTACCCGGATGATATTTGATGGCACAATCATAGTCGTTGAGCAGTTCTAACCATCATCGTTGCCGCATATTCAATTCTTTTTGGTCATATATGTGTTGGAGGCTCTTATGGTCTGTGTGAATCGTGCACCTGGTTCCATATAAGTAGTGCCTCCAGATTTTCAAGGCAAACACTACAGCTCCTAGTTCCAGATCATGCGTTGTGTAATTCTTCTCGTGTACTTTGAGTTGTCTAGACGCATAAGCAATGACATTGTTGCGTTGCATCAGTACACATCCCAAACCCTGGATGGATGCATCACAATAAACAACAAAGTCCTCCGTTCCTTTTGGCAAGGCTAGGATCGGCGCACTGTAGAGTTTGTGCTTAAGTGTCTGAAATGCTGACTCCTCTTGGCTGTCCCATTTGTAGATGGTTCCCTTGTGGGTCAGGGCAGTTAGAGGTTGTGCTAACTTTGAGAATCCCTCGATAAATCGTCGGTAATAACCTGCCAAACCAAGGAATTGTTGCACCTCAGTGGGTGTTTTCGGTGCCGGCCAATCCTTTATTGCTTCAATCTTTGAAGGATCTACATGTATACCCTTTTCGTTCACCACATGACAAAGAAACTGTACTTCTCGCATCCAGAAGTCACATTTTGAGAACTTTGCATACAATTGTTCATTCTTCAACAATTCCAGAATGATCCTCAAATGTTCCACATGATCTTCCTTATTCTGAGAATAGATTAGTATGTCATCAATAAAGACAATGACAAACTTATCCAAATAAGGTTTGCAAACACGGTTCATGAGGTCCATGAAAACTGCTGGGGCATTGGTCAATCCAAAAGGCATTACTGCAAACTCATAGTGCCCATAACGAGTTCTGAATGCCGTCTTCGAGATGTCTTCCTCTCAAACTCGTAGCTGATGATAACCTGATCTCAGATCAATCTTGGAATAGTAGCTTGATCCTTGCAACTGGTCAAACAGGTCATCAATGCGCGAAAGTGGATATCTATTCTTGATTGTCACCTTGTTCAGCTCTCGGTAGTCAATACACATTCTGAAGGTTCCATCTTTCTTCTTCACGAAAAGCACTGGAGCTCCCTAGGGTGAATAGCTGGGACGTATAACTCCCTTGTCCAACAATTCCTGCAATTGCTTGGATAACTCTTGTAGTTCGTTCGGTGCTAAACGGTACGGCGTCCGAGCGATCGGAGCTGCTCCAGGTGCTAACTCAATCTGGAATTCTACCTGCCTGTGTGGAGGAAGGCCAGGTAGGTCCTCGGAAAATACCTCAGGAAAATCTCTAACAACAGGAATGTCCTCCAGTCGTTTCTCCTCAGTAGTCTTTTCAGTAACTAGGGCTAAAATCGCCAAATGCCCTTTCCTTAAACACTTCTGAGCTTTCATATATGAGATGATGCCAACCACTGCACCACTCTTGTCGCCTTCCACAGTGAGTATCTTTCCATCAGGAAAAGGTAGTCGGATGAGTTTCTCGCGACAAATGATTTCAGATTGGTTCCTAGACAACCAATCCATGCCAACAACAAAATCAAAGCTACCGAGTGTGATAGATAGAAGATCAATATCGAAATCGTGCCCTGATAGACTTATTTTACAACCCCTGTATATATGAGAAGACTCGATGATCTTACCATATGCTATTTACTGTATAATTCGTGTCTAGGGCTACAGAATTATCATCTAGCAATCGACTGAACTTATGCGAAATGAAACTCCTATCAGCACCAGAATCAAATAGCACCGAGGCAAAACAACCAATAATAGGAAATTTACTAGTTACAGTAGAAGGATCATTACGAGCCTCACCTGAACCAATGACGAATGCTCTACCCTTGACACCACTATTTCCATTACCATTGCCATTTTACCGCCATTGCAGTTGTCAGCAACACTGCCACCGCCATTGTTTTTTTTCTTTAGCTTTGGGCAATTCTTATTGAAGTGTCCGGTTTGACCGTACTCGTAACATTCCTTCTATGCTACTTGAGGTTTAGGAGACTTAGCCGGGATGTTCACGCGGTAGCTCTTGATGGCACAGCCAAATTTTCCACAGATCGCTCTCAGATGTCCTCATTGCACAGCCTATGGCGATGATAGTTGCACTTGTTGCTTATAGTGGAAACACAGAGATGTAACAATCAGGTTCGTCGTAACACACTTTGTTAACTGTCCTTACGTGAAACACAGTCAACCATAAAGATTCAATTTGAATCCCACCACCGAGGGACAAGCAAAAGTAACTTACGCTCAACATAATAAATACCAAATGAAACGAATGTTGGAACATTTAAACGACCAAGACTTATAAGTCTTAAAATTAACCCAATGATCAAAGAATACAAGTGCATACGAGTGGAGATGAAAGATTGCTTTCATATCCTTAGTGAAGTTTTATACAGATTGAGACTCTCGTGTCCCCAAAGTATAGAAATGAAATTTTGTACCAACTATGACTGTTATCATCCGACAGAGTTCACCAGACTTCTCATGCACGACAAATTACAATTACGTGTGCACCCGTGATGGTAATTTGCTTTGCATGATCACCCTAGTTCCTCCCATCCGATTTAACATACCTTGTCAAGTTTAGAGTGTTATCAATGATAGAGGTATTAAAGATATAGTTATTAAACCATAGGTTGATTAACCAAAGTTGTACGAAAGAATCGATTGGGAAAGCATTCACTTGGGCGAGAGGCCGTTGATGTATTCAGGTCAGATGGGTAAGGTAACATTATCATACGTAAACCCTAACAAGTTGTCTCCCAATGTCTATAGTAGTCATCAGTGTAGCTATTGCCTGCTCCACAGGGTAGAGAGAAGTTATAACGTAGGTAAAGAAAATATGACAGAAGTATCTCTCGTCCAATAAAGTATTTAACAGAAGGCAGGACATGATCACGATGAACCATCCAAGTCCAGTACCAAGGATACTGTATCCAATTCCGAGAGGTATAATGTAAAAGGTAAGGTACAGGTAATTCGTAAGTAACCTTCTCGTGACTCACAGTAAGTCGGAGTCACTTGTACGAAGAAACATGAGGTAACAACGAGAAATCAGGACGAACTAGCCCTTTGCTCGTAAACATCGAATGAAGAGATGATTATGTCATTCCTGTAGCCGAACGCTCACAGGAATATACCACAGCAAGCAAATCCCAAGCAAGTATAACAATTAGACAAGGCAAACTAATGAAGCTAAACGTGTCTATATGCGTGTAACTAAGGCATCAGGCTATAGTCTAAATGCAATGCAAATGAAATGCATATTTATTTTAGTTCGCTATAACCATTGGCTCTGATACCAATCTGTCACACCCTCAATTTCCACAAACGGGGTAATACCGTTAGGCGCGTGACATACCAGGATCTTAGCCATTAGTTACACCAAATGACGCAACAATTACAAAACATAATTTCTAATTCAAATAAAGTTTCTCAAAATCAGAGTTAATTACGAAAACATGAAAGTAAATGCGGAAACGTATAAACCATAATTTAAACAGCGTAAACAAACGCAAACCAAGTAAATATAATTTATAGAAAAAAATGTAGATTGTTCATTTGACTCTACGATGATGAATGCAATGTGAGATGTTCCTATTCGTGCGCAGCTTAAGAACCTGAAAGAAACATGCTAAAGTGTCAACACAAGGTTGGTGAGTTCACAGGTTTATCAGAAAACAGTAAGTAGTAGTAATGAAATCCAGATTAAGTAATCAAAGCATATGAGTAGGTAGCTAGCCTACAACAAGTCACTATGTGTATGAATTTCGCGACCGAGCTGACAGTAATAATATAATGAATGCCCCGGCTGTGGATACCAGACCACAACACTGTAAAACAGGCTAACCATTCACCCGTTTGACCTCCAGTCAAGCTAGCGCGACTAGCCCGGGTGGGGTTTGTCAAACCCAGTAGATCTACTAACAATCACCTCGCTAATTCCATATTAACGGTCCGAAGAGGCGTAGTGGTATCACAATAGTAAACCAATATATGCAGTATTACCAATCTAAGTATTGTATGTTTATGAAAACAACATGCTTCTCTCCCCCAAAATAAGAGCATAGTACAAAAGTGGGGCTGAGAACTCACCTCGAGTGCGTTGCAACAAATAAGTGTAAGCACAAAGGATCGGGTTCCAATTAACCTGAGTTTCATTTAATATTTATTAAGACTAAATATTAGTAATAGAATTACTTACTCGGAATAGAATGGTATAGTTCACGATCACGGTTCGGTTACGATGCGGGCTATCGGTATTTCTCATTCTCAACCAAGTACTACCATACACAAGCTCACACAAACATAAAACTCAGTTATTCACGCACACCAGATCATGCATGAAGGTATTGTTTATATATCTTTAATTATAGGAGTTTTTATAATAGAACTCATATGCCATACATTTATTGTAATTTCTCTAAACACAAATCTATATGTTATTTTGAGATGCAACCACTTGGAGGTGCTCCAAGACTCATGGGGTTACTTTCCAATTCATTTATTTTAACCATAAATTTCTTAAATTGCAAATCATGTATCAAAATACTTGACCCTTTGTTTGCTGTCAAAAAGAACAGTTTTGACCTACCTTCACTAAAAAGGCAATAACTTGAGTTCTACACGTCCAATTTAAGTGTGGTTGGGCTTTCTAGAAACTAGATAAAAAAATACACAATTTGGACCCAAGAAACGCAGTGATTGAGTTTGTAATTATCAGGTTACAACGTGCACAAGTTGACTAACAGAATCTGCCAGAACACACGATACATATATCCATACATCTATAACCAATAGTGCATGCAATGGCAACAACTCCAAAACACCAACCCACCCAAGCACATCATCATTCACATACATTAAACTTATGGCAGAAAGAAATTTATAATAATAATAGAAGAAACAGACACAAAACACACGCATTAACCCATACCAAAACACACGCATTAACACACACCCACAAATATATGCACATGCACATAACACACACATGCATCATATACCCTCTGCCAAAAAAAAGATGTCAGGTTCCATTTAATATTCCCACCATGCACATGTATATATATACACACGCAGGTTCACACACACACAACATACATGCAAACCTTAACACACACACATACACTCAAATCGCAGAAAACAAACAAGAGCACACATAACATACATACATATCTACGTATACAAACGCAGAATACATACATATCTATATCTATGTATACAACGCAGAAGACATAAGCTTACACCAACAACCGAGGCGAAACCGAACCCGCAACTATGAACTGAAACCGAAAATTGTAACAACTACAATGAAACTCTTACCGTACGGTTGCTCCAGTCGGTCCTTGCGAACGCCGGGTGGTGTCGATTGCCAAACAATCGTCGTTCGATAACGTAGAAAGCCGCGAGCGGGATCGTCACTTGAAAGAGAACGAATGCCGGAGGTTAAGGGTCGTCGCGAACAAAGGGCCGCTGGAGGGAGCTTCACGAGAGCAAGAAAAGGTCGACGGCAGCTATAGTTCTCGGAGCTGTTAGGGTTTCGGAGAAGTGAGTTTGCGGTTTTTGAATGATAACCGTGAGAAGATTTGAAATTTATAATATATTTATGAATTTTCACTTTAGGCCCCTCCACTTTGTATTAATTTTATAGTTAACTAAATTTTGTTTTAAGTTAGTTTGAAGTTTAAATAAATGAAAGAATTACAATTTTAATTTCATTTATTCCATTCGAATTTAATAATACTAAGTGGCGAAAATGATTCAGATAATTAGAACGACGTTAACCTGAAAAATACGGGATGTCACATACTGGATAAAATACAATCAAAACGAGAGTCCAAGTGATTTAAGAAGAAGTGTTTCTTACATAGGCACTACCTTTTTAATCCTAACTAATTATTTGGCTGAAAAATAAAAAGGTGAATACATTTAATAATTTTAAAATAAATAAATGATTTAAATCTTTAAAAAGGGCACTAATATGTTAAACATGTTTTAATGCGCAAATGTGGTACCGAAGTTAACATTTGACCAGAAGTATATGTATAATTTGGCAAAATTATATCCTATGGATAGATGAAAATCCTATTTTGGAGTTGTTTTTTCATACAACAGAGATAATAATGATTCGAATAGTCTGTTATTAGCCTGACCGACAAAGAGACCAATATATATGGATGGTGAATACCACAATTGAAATAGACTGCTAAATGTGTAGTTACCACAAAATTATAATTAAACTATTATATTCATGCCTAACTATTTTCGGGTCTACTGAATGTATTTACCGACTTTTTACACTACTAACGTATGTTTTTATGAAACTTTTTAGGTAAGCATGCTTAGTGTAGCTAGGAATAAGTGCTAAAATGGGCAATGAATCCTAAGCAAAGATTATATCTTGTGCCTATATTTTGAAAAATTGTAACATATGATTTTAGCAGAATATTTTGTAAAACATCATTTTATAATAATGTTATGTTAATACAAGGATTTCTAAATCCTTTTGAATATATGAAATTATGAATATTGAAATATGTATTTCATCAAAAGAATTTCCGCCGCGTAAATTTTGAATATACGAATAAACAGATGGAAACACGCGTACCAGTCGGTCGTACTCCCAGGGTATACCGAAATCGTGGTGTGACAACCAATAAACACATACGAAAGAAATTGTATAGATATTTATGGTACATTAAAGAATCAATATAAAAGAATCTATATACGAGAATGATGCAATATGAGTTTTTGAAATGTTTTGATAAAATCTTTACATACGATACAAAAATTATGTCTTAAATTCAAAAACATATATACGTGCCAACATTTTTGATAATTATATGAACATAAGTAATTAGTCAATACGAAAGGAAGTTTGTGAAAGATCATAAATGCCAAAAACATTGACATCAAAATTTCAAGAAATGTGTTATATAAATGAATATGGATACTAGCAACTGAGATGAGTGTAGTATAATCGACTCGACGATTATTTTGAAAAAATAAATATTAATTAATGTAGTTCGTCAATGTATTTTTATAAAAAGAAGGCTAAGAAAGTTTCTAGGCATCACGTTTATGTGTCATTCAATCATTTTGGAGAGGGAATTTTAATCATTGTGTTAAATACGTTAGGTCATTGTGTTTAATACGTCAAGTCATTGTGTCTAATATGTTAAGTTATTACGTTAAATATATTTCATCATTTGTTATATGTATGTATCATTGTGTTTTGCATTTTGAATTATTTCGTATTACTTTTGTCATTAACTTTTTTTTTAATAAATTATATAAATTTATTATTATTTTATCATTATCTTTTACAATTAAAATTATAAAATCATATAACTTTATCAATTTGTTTATCAAATCTCATAATGTTTAGAAAAAACACAATGAACAAATAAAAACACAATGAGATATTTTATTATTGTGTTTTATGTTATATATCAGTTGTGTTATTTTACCATTTTTTAAGGTATTAGAATAATTAGCTATTATTTTATCATTGAATTTTACATACTAATAGTACACAACAATGCTATTACAATATTATGTTTTTTTGAATTTATTATTTATAAAAAACACAATATTATTCAGAAAAACACAATAATAAACGAAAATAAACAATGAATTGCAAGAAAAACGCAATGACAAGTAGAAACTATATGAGCTGAAAACATAATTTTGTTTATATAACGATATTGTTCTCGTTTTAATGATAAAAAACAGCCATTTTATAATGTAATTATAAAAGTTATAAGCGTTTAAAAAAACTAAAAATTTAAAAACAAGTAAAAAAAGGGGTCTATGTCAAAAATATATATTTAACAACCTTTTTCTTTATAATATATCTCAACAATTAGTTAAGAAAATTGAAAGTTAAAATTTATTCTTACTCTTTATATATTTAAAACATTTTTTATTTGAAAATTACCTTTTCATTATGTGAAAATATAACAAAATGTTCGTAAATGAAATTTACTTTTTTTGGCGTCAAATCTACCTTGCTTCTATTTTTATTAAAATATTTTAAACTAATTTAAATCATGCCTAGAAACCCATCAAATAGGCTATCCACACCTTAGCAAAATAATTTCTTATTTATTTTTGAAACATGATTCACGGTTTTTTTTAATTTCTTTTTAATGTATTTTGTTTAATTATGTCCGTAGGAACTTCTCACTATCTAACCAGATATTCATACCAGATTCATTCTACTTCAGATAATAATTTATAACCCATCCAATGCATACTCATATAATGATATAATTATAAGATTTAAAAAATCTTTACTATTTTTCATAAAACTTAATGACGGTTGTATTATTGTCAATCGTATATATAGCATAATCTTTTACTTTTTTTTATATAAATAATCAGCTAAAGATAATAAGTTTTAAATTCGATTTCAGATCATGGATATTTTAATATATTCCTTCTACACTTTGTGTCTTATTATATTTTGTTTTACTTAAATTGATATTAATCTGAAGAAACCTATCAAATTAATAATTACATATGAAAATGCTTGTTACATAAGTTTATATGCTATTAAGGTAATTTGCTAGAAGTAAAAAATTTAAGTTCTAAATACATAAAAAAAACTAAGAGAATTGTACGGATTGTTTAGAATAGTTTCAATAAAGTTTTGTTTTTTATTTTGTGAAAAGTAAAAAGTTACGCGAACAGAAATATTGATGAAGTTTATTGATAGAGTTGTTTGGACTAATCAAAGTATTAATAAAATATCAAAGTAAAGTCCTTAAATAGTTTTAAACTAATCTTAATCTTCCTTTTCTACTCTTAGTATAGTTCCTAATTTTGCAACATGACTCACGGGTTTTAGTTTTTTTCTAATAATGTTTAATTAATTATATCCATAGCAACCTCTCTATATACACCCAAATAATCATATACCAGATTGATTATGTTAGAAATAATAATTTATAACCCAACCAATATGCATACTCATATAATAATATAATTATAAGATTTAGAAAATCTTTACTCTTTTATTATAAGACTTAATGGCGTTTATATTATTGTCAATGAAATAGCATAATCTTATGCGTTTATTTTTTATTTTTATAAAATTCAGCTTAGATAATAAATTTAAATTCTAGTTTGGTTTTAAAATATTGTTTCGATCTACATACTGTGTATCTATTGTATTTTATAATATTTAAATATAAATCAATCTTAAGAAACCTCTCTAATTTAAATAATTACTTATAAAAATGTTTGTTACTTAAGTTTATATATTATTATGTAATATGTAATTGACTAAAGATTGAAAAGTTAACCTTTAAACTTTTAATAAGACTAAAGATTGAAAAGTTAACTTTTAAACTTTTAATAAGACTAATAAAGATTTGTATCGATCTTCTATAATATTTTTAGAAAGTGTTGGTTTCTATTTTCGTGGAAATAAAATAAAATGCTAAATGGACAGAATTATTAATAGTAATCGTTGTAGAATTGTTGAGATAAATAGTGGTATTATTAATAAATACTTAAAGTAAAGTTTTTATGTAGTTTTAAATTAATTTTAACTTTCGTTTTTTTTCCCTATTTTTATCACTTCTTCTTGAAACATGACTCACGGGTTTTAATTTTTTAATTCTTTTTAATCATGTCCATAGCACCCTCTAATGTCTAACCAAATATTTATACTATATTCATGCTCTTTGCAGATAATAATAATCTACACCTAATTTTCTCTAACATTCACTCCAAAGGTTCTTGTACAATGACCCAATGGTCGGACCTTTTGCCGGAGATTCTCAAAACGATCGCCGGAAAGTTAGAGTTGTATGAAGATTACATCAACTTTCTTTGTGTTTGTACCTCATGGAAATCTTCTGCAATCACCATCAAAAACTTCATCCACCATCTTCCTTCAAGATATCCAATGTTAATGCTTGCAGAATCCAACACAAATGAAGATCACAACCACCACCACCGGAGGTTCTTTCATCTTTCCAACGGAGGCACCATCCGTAAGCTGCCGCTGCCGGAGGCTCACCGGCAGCGGTGTGTATCGACTCATGGGTGGCTATTAACCACCGGAGAAGAAGAGTTTTGTGCAAAGCTTCTTGATCCAATTTCGCATACTCAAATTGATCTCCCAGAGCTTTATATGTTTGAGGAATTGTGCTTTGATCAAGATGAATGGATGTACTACGGTTTTAGCATGAGAAAAGCTCTTTTTACATCATCAAACCCTTTATCACATGACCCCTCATTTCGTGTTATCATCATCTGGGGGAAAACCATTGGGTTTTGCCGGCTCGGAGACGTGTCGTGGACTCGAATCGACGGTTGGGAAGGTCGTTTATTCGATATTGCATATCATAGTATGCGAAAACGACTATATGTGGTGGCCACCATGGGAACAATCTATGAATGTGACATTGTTAATGATGTTTTATGTCCTTTAACTTTGTCTCGGGTGACGACATTCCCGGGTAAAGAGTTCGGGTGTTCGTCTCTTCAATGGGCATATTTACTCGAGTGGGCGGATAACAGTTTGCTGATGATCACACGTGAACGAGAGTATTTCAAGAAACATGATGATGGATATAGGCGTTATGGACCGTATAGGACTAGTAGGTTTGAATGTTATGTGCACGCGTTAGATGATGGTAAGTGGTCAAAAGTCACGAGTTTGGGGGACAAAGCCGTCTTTATAGGGTTTAATTCGTCGTTTGCTGTCATTGGTGGTGAATGTGTGAAGCCAAATTGTATTTACTTCACTGATGATCTTTATGAACCATACCGCGGGCTACCAGATGGTGGTGGAGGAGACGTTGGGGTGTATCATATGTTAAATGGTAGAATTGAGACCATCTTTGACTCGCAAGCATCGGTTTTCCGTGGTAGTCCTCCTCTATGGCTTCAACCAAACATTCTTCTGTAATTAAGGGAATTAATTAGTTGTTTAAGGGTACCAATGATGTCTAATTAAACTTAGGTACTTAGGTTACTTGTAAACATATTTGTTTGATCAATAAATAACATGAAAACATAGAGCACATGATATACTTATTGTTGGGAAATTTCGACACAAATATTAATATGTTGGTTCCCTCCATCATTGTGCACATCCACTCGCATTTTGAAAGTAGGGAATATGGATCAAACTTTAAGGGTCAATCTTTTAATTTGTTTAGTTATCTTTTCTAATAAAACATATATTATTATTCTATGTAATTATGACATACCTTGTGAAATCCTAGTTAGACTTCATAGAAATATTTACAAATTTCTAGAAACAATCTAAAACCCTAATGTTAATAGTTAAATTTAGAGTTTTAAGATCTATGATTTTATGTGAATTAAAAGTATATATATGTGTAATACTAGTTGATTTATGTGTAGTTATGACGACTACACCTATGACGACGACATGGCGTCGCCATAGGGTCAGTTTGGTTTTTGGCTACTGCAAACCTACGGCGACGACAAGTTGTCGCCTTAGGTCCTACCTATCGCGACGACAAAAAAATCGTCGCTAAGAATTGTCGGCATAAGTCATTTTGTTATAATTTTCATTTATTTTTAATTATACAAAAAAAATAAAAATTCGCGTCCACCCTATGTCGACGACATGTCGTCGCCATAGGTGAAAACTATTTTTTTTTTCTTTTTTTCCCTCTAAATAACCTGGATGGAAATAAGCCCGCCTTTTATGAAACATCTATGGCGACAACATGTCGTCGCCATAGGTGAAAAACATTTTTTTTCTTTTTTCTTTCCTCTAAATAACTTGGAGGGAAATAAGCCCGCCTTTTATGAAACATCTATGGCGACAACATATGTTGTTAAAAATTTTCAAAATTTTATATAATAATTATAATTATTAATATCATTATTAATAATAATTTATGTACATATAATTATAATTGTTAAAAGTATTATTGCTATTATTACAAGTATTATTGTTATTATTACAAGTATTATTATAATTATAAGTCATATTTTATTATTTATTATAATAATAATATTATAATAAATATTATATTTATTAATTATAATTATAAATAATTGCTTTCAGTTATGATCAAATATGTTCAGTTATGATAGTTAGTTTCGATTACATACGTTAAAGGTTAACTATGATCCAATTACAATTATTGATAGTAAATTATACATTTTGATAGTACTTTATGGTAAAATTATGTTTATCAACTGTAGGTGTCAAATATGTTGAGTTATGATAGTTTGTTTATACTTAATTATTAACAGTAAGTGTCAAACAATGTCAAATATGTTTGGTTATCGTGATTAGCGTCAATTACATTCGTCATATGTTAGTTATGATCTAATTATGATCATTTGTATTCAATTATACACCATGATCATAATTTACAGGAAATTATTCTTATAAGCAGTAAATTAAGTTTGTGTATGTGTTAAGTATTATGCTGTCGACAAACACACCCGATCGCGATAAAAAATGTCGTCGCCATAGCCCAGTTTTCTTGTAGTGAGTAAGTATGCCTAAGTTTAGACAGAACTTAACAAGAATAATGACACATATAATACTTGGCCTAAATGTCAAGAATCATGTATTAAAAATCTGAACGCACATATATATGTAATCAAATGAAAACCCTAGACCATTGAATATATATCTCTACTTCAACACCAATATATTACATTATTATAAGACATCATGAGTAAACCTAATCATCATATATTAAACCTTTGAAATGAAATCTAACTTGAATAATACTTTGAATATAGAGTTAACTTCAATTTTACTTCTTAAGATTTGAAAAAGTAACAATTTTACTTCAAAAGTTTAAAAAATCAACTTATCTTCAAAAGTTTCATAAGTTGTTTCATTTCAGTATAAAAGTTTTATTATATTGGATAAAGTTGAAACAAGTGATGAAACTTTTGGATTGAAATTAAAACAACTTAAAAAATTTTAGAAGTAAATTTAAACTTTTTAAAGAAAAATAATTATTTTTTTCAAACCTTAAAGATTAAAACTAAACTTAACTCTTGAATATAACATCTAAGATTACAAAAAAAACCCCACAAATGAGACTGAATCCCAAATGCATGAACTAACCTACAATAAGAACCCATCTAATAATACTTTAGACACACTAAGACTCTTAGTTACACCATGAATACCCGATCATTACCGTATGTACCATCCTAATCACCTTAGCTAATACCCTTAATTAAGGGTGCTATTCGGGTTATTTAACCAGGTTTCGGGTAGGCCGGTTTGGGTTAATGGTTTTTTCGTGTGGGTTTCGGTATAATTGGGTGGGTTTCGGATAGGGTGGGTTTTGGATAATTGGGTAGATCAAGTTCCGGTATAATTGGGTGGGTTTCAGATAGGTATAACTTTAGTATTATTTAGAAAAACATTTGAATGAAGATATTCTTTCAACCCACCAATACAAAAAAGATAATTATTTCAAATTTAGTTTTAAATAAATACGTGTAATGAATATGAAAATAAAATAAAAACTGGGGGCCCCTTTTATATTTATTCATAATTATTATTTATTTTTCAAAGGTAATCATAAATAAGTACAAAAAATAAGACACAAGTATACATATACTAATATTCTTGAATCAAATGTCTGATTAAACTCAAACGAAGACGGTCACACACACATATGTGTATGTGTGTGTTCTCAAATATATATTAATCGGTTATAGGTTATTCAGATACAAGTTTAATCGGTTCGGATGAACTCGGATCGGCTTGGATTAACCAGGTTCAGATAAAATCGACGGGCCTACCACTGGACACCTCGATTATTCACCCCCTCTCGGCACCATACCACTGGACACCTCACCTTGCTGCCACTCAACACCTCACCTTACTAACACACTAAGCTTAACCTAAGGATGCCAACACAACCTCCTAATCATGCATGCTAAGTAACATTACGCACTAGGGCAATGGTTACCCAAAGCCACTACTACCAAACACACACTTTCACACACACCTAATTTTCTCTACTCATTCTCTTTCAGCTCTCTCCCTCCCTCCCTCGCTCTCTCTCTCTCTCTCTCTTAACGTCTCACAACTAAGACCTTTGCCATTCTTATACCCTCTTAATTTTTTACCATCAACCACCACTTCCATTACCATAAGCAATCACTAACAACTACTACAAACCATCATCACCTTAATCTTGAACCACCATCATTACCTTTATCACCTTCAAACTCATCCTCTAGTCGGATTTCAACAGGATCATGGCAATCTTTTGAGTCCACAAGCTACTCCGAAGTTACCCTATCACCTAAGCAAGGTAACAAGCATTAACATCCTTTATTTAATCTCTACTACTCATCATGATCATTTATACCCATGATTAAGTAATTTTCAATCTTTAAATCCCAAACCTCGGTACGTATATTTAGGATGTTCAAGATTAGACATGTTCCTTGACCGAACACATGATAACCGTGACCTTAAAGAGCTTTACTCAGCACAAAATCACTAAAAACCTTTAATTTACATGTATGTAATCCGAATTAAAACTAGGTTTTCATATGAACCCGTGAGTTTGTAAGCTCCAAGAAAACAAATTTCGGAAGGTAAAAACCTCAATAACCCATGGTCATCATCAACAACAACAAGATATCTAAAAATTAGAAACTTTAATAATATGTATAAAATTAGGATTTAATCAAATTTTTAGACATCATCAGAGAAAATAGAAAATGAGTTATTTGAATGATTGTAATTATGGGAATAAGCATACAAAGAAGTTGGTATTAGATAAAATTTGGAAAATATAAATTTGAATTATAGAATTTTATGTAAAATTATAAAAATAAAATTGCTAAATTCAGTGAAAATTTTCGAAACTAAATTTCCTAAAAATTTGGGAAACTTCAGAATAATTGTGATAGTATAATTAAAATTATATGAAATTTCAAAAATTAATTTTTTCCTTAATATAATTAAAATATTAGAATAGATTTAAAAACTTAAAATTTTCATTTGATGGGATTTTTAGAAACTAAAGTAAAGTAGGACAAAAGTTGATAAAAAATAGTTATAAATTATTTTAGGTCTTAATTAAATTAGATAGAGTCTAGAATAATATTAATAATATTATATTAGAACTTTTGAGTTTTTAAGATACGTGAAGTATTTTTACTAAATACTTCTAAATGGTAATTAATTAAAAGTTAAAATATAAAAATTATTTAAAAACTGAAAAATTGGTAATAAAAGTTAACTAAAATCTCCAAGTTAAATAATAATAATAATAATAATAATAATAATAATAATAATAATAATAATAATAATAATAATAATAATAATAATAATAATAATAATAATAATAATTATTATTATTATTATTATTATTATTATTATTATTATTATTATTATTATTAATATTATTATTATTATTATTATTATTATTATTATTATTATTATTATTATTATTATTATTATTATTATTATTATAATAATAATAATAATAATTAATCATGGTTAAATGGATAGATATCTACTCTTGTGATGTCATGTTTACATATTGTTTTGTTGAATCGCATCATTTTCGCAAGCAAATTAGAATTTCGGGTGATTTAATGATACGAAAAGAGAAGTTAAATACATATAAGCATTTCAGGTGCTGAAATTCTAAGGGGTTTGGGTGTTGAACTTCACATAAATAAAATGAGGACTTAAATATATGTAAAGATTTCGAGTGTTGAAATCCCAAAATGTTTGAATGTTGAACTCCACATATATGTAAAAATGAATTAATAATCCTCAAGTGTTTAAAATAAACTCACAAGAAATTCAGGTGTTGAATTCCAAAAAAATAATGAAAAAAAAGAATTTTTGGGCGTTAAATCCCAATAAAAAGAATATATCTTTTGAAAAGAAGATGTGTACTTAGAGAAAGTTAATAAAAATATGTTTTAATTTTTTCAGGAAAAAATATCCATGGATGGTTAAATCTTCGTGGACGTGTCTGGACGAATAACAAACCCTACTCTCAAGTTTCGATGACGTAGAATAAACTCATTGTATTATGACTATGTTTTTATTGTAATATTTTTAAAAAGTTATGAATGACACGTCACTACGAATGACAGAATTTGATGTTAACTGGGAGAGTATTATATATATTTTAAATTTAAAAATAAAGAAATAAAAGAAAATCTGATGTGTTTCAAGTTGGTATCAGAGCACATCTCAAAAGATTTAAGTATTCAAGGAAAATATTTAGACTCGAACCTTAAGTGGTGCGGATATAAAAACGAGAAGGTTCAATCCAGAAACAGTCCACGGTAGAAGAAAAACAGGCTTTGTATGGGTGCAAAATAACATATGAAAAAATTTATGTACACTGAAATTTGTATGTTTAAGACACTATATGGTAGCTGTATAATCATGATGAAGATAATATATTGTTTTCATATCTGGCCAACATGACAATAATATATCGTACCATTATGAATTTTCAATGATTATATTGTATTGAAACAACAAATAGTAGGTATGTGGATGGGAAGTAAATAAGCATAAAATGATATGTCTAGTACATTACAAATACATATATGATACTTTCTGGCTTTAAATAAATTGTTAGCATTAACAATTACATAAGGAGTACAAAGACTTTAGATAAGCACTTATCAAGAAAATAGATCAACAGAATAAGAAGTAACATGAAATTAACAAATTATTTAGTAACATGTCGGATGAAATAAGAGAGAATGCAATACAAGGTGAAGAAAGTCGTAATACTGTAAAACATATAGATAATGCTTTGAAAATATCAGTGTATTCATCTCGTCTTGATAATAATATAACAATTTTACCTGAGGAAAGACATTCAAAGCCAATATCCAATTTTTTATAGCCGAAATGCAAAATTGTATTGTAATTATCCTATAAGAGAATTTAAAAAAGAATGAAGCAACTGTAAAAAAATCTACGAATAATGTCGGAGCAGTACCAATAGTTGAAGCAAAACACGTCGCTGCCCGTATACAAACTTCATGGCATGTAGACCGTTGTAGTTTAAAGGTGAAATTGTCCCTTTGGTAAGCTACATATGGATAATAGCTATGGAGACTTTTTTTCATACGTGTCATAATGACTAATCTGCTAAAGTAATGTTTATAACAAATTAGTTCTGTGAATGAGCTAAGGATTGGTGGGACATGATTAAAAAGAAATAAGGAGAGAGAAGGGATTAGAAATATGTCTTGACAAGAGTTCAAGCCAACCTTCCTGAAACATTTCAGTCTTGTGTTGTAATTGACTGTATTACTGAGGAATTCTTTCATATGCGTCAAGGAAATGAAACGGAGGATGAAATCTTTGGAATTTTCTGTGATACAATAAAGTTTTATCCTTCGCTTTTCAATATTAAAGAAATATGGATGACTCGGTTCATCTTATCTTTAAGATAGAAATTAGAGAAGTTATTTCTCCTTTAAAATATAAAAGTCTTGAGGAACTTCTAATTAGGCTCGTGAACAAGAAATGGAGCTGAAGAGACCAAAAGTAAGAGATCGAAAGAGAAAGGCAGATGTTGTGATTAATTACAAAAGCATCTACAAAGAAAGTAAAATATATAAAAGGGTTAGGCTCAACCAAAGAGTCGGGAAACTATCAGTTTTGTGGAAAGAGGAATCTCTTCGTTATAAGAACCCAATTTGTTATAAATGTAAAATAACTAGGCATACCGCACCACATGTAACATCCCTATAAACTTACGTTATAATTATTATAAGTCGGGTCATATGAAGAATGATTCTCCATAGTTGCAAAATAAGGGATGGAAAGGGTGGGTGCGGAAGGATCAAAAGACATTGAAAATGTGAAACGGCTGGAAGCTCCAAAAACCACGAGACCTGGCTTTTAAAATTACTGAAGAAGAAGCGAAGATTGAACCTGATGTCGTAACAAATACTTTTCTAGTCTACTCCCTCTTTGCGCATGTTTTATTTGATTCTGGAGCTAGTACATACTTGTATCTATAAAGTTTGACTATCATAGTTTTTTTGCTAATAGTAAACTTGTACATGTGTTAGAAATTGATATAGCTAGCGATACAAATTTCGTCATATCTAAAATATCTCAAAATTGTAAAATAAATATTCTAGGAGAAGCATATGATATCGACCTAATAGCCAATTAACATTTTAAATACTTTAACACAATAACATTTAGCACATACAAACCTATTTTAATTTAATAGGACCTAAATTAAAAAAGAAAACTATTCGACAGTGGAAATTGGAAACCCTCGATCAAAATTCAAACATTCATTTGGAGATGAAAAACATTTTCCTCCACTAAGAAATTTTGAAATTTGGAACGGCAGAAACACTTTAATCAAAATTGGCACTCGGCAGGAACTCAATCAAAAGGATTTCTTTAATTAGGATTTAAGGTATGATGTTGCATGTTGAATTGTTAATACTTTTGTTATTGCTCTTTGAGTTTTGATTAAAATACTTTTATATGGTTATATGTAATATGTTTGTAATTGAATATTTTTTTTAGAGATTGTGCCTCCTAAACACAAATACCTATCCGGCAGTTAAAGACGTAAATAAAGAAAATAAAGGAAGAAAAAAAGAAAATATGACATATTATATAGACCAATTTTTTGTACTTGCCCCGGGCCCAAGGTCTTTTAAGAATTCTCTGAACCGGCCCTGCTAAAAGCGACCAAAAAATGAAGCGGGTCGCGGCTTGTATCTGGACTTGGTTCTACAATTAACTCGTCCAGACTAGTATGCAACTGGTTTATGAGCTAATATATTCAGAAAGAACTTTATGAGCTAATATAAATAACAACAATTTACATGTAAAAATTATACTACATGCGAAAGGCTTAAATGAAATGTATGAGAAAGGTTTAAACAAAATGTCTCTTAAGCTTTATGAGTATAGAAAAATTCTAGAATAGTGAAGTGCCCTTTTTTTATGTTGGAGATAGACATTTTAGTAAACTACACATTTTTGTTTAATTCATCCCCCCCCCCCCCCCCCCCCCCCCCCCTTGCTTTTTTTTTTATATACGGAGGTGACTTCAAAATTTTAATTCAAGCATGTTTATTTTCACATTGCAATTCCATGTGCCCGGTTTCAAATTTGTTTAATTTAATGCGACAACTAGGTATAGTACGTATTAATCTCGACCGTAAGCTTCGAAATAAAAAAGTACAGTAAATGAATGGAAGGAAGTAGTAACATCTCTTACATTTAAAGAAAAGAAAGCTAACACACAAGCACGTGAAAATTTATAATAATTCCATATATTTCAAATTTGTAATTCATTGCATTTTAAACAAAAGGTTCTTTCACTTGGTTTTACTAATTTTAGCTTGAAGATCCTAGTTGGAAACATATGGCGGAAAATTAAGTACCACGATGGTTGATAATTTTACGATTTAAGGTTACCGTATTAAATATTTTCATCATTGTGTTATATGTATTAATCATTATATTTTATGTTTTAAACCCATTAGTGTCATTTTATCATATTCTTTTATGTATTGGATGAATTCATTGTTATTTTATAAACAACGTCAAATAAATGCATTTCATTGTGTTAAAAGCTTTCATCATCATGTTAAAAGCTTTTAGAAGATTTTATGTTATTTTATCATTGTTTATTACGTATCAAATAAATTTGTTATTATTCTCTAATTGTGTTCGACGTATTCAAAGTATATTATAATGTTATTTTTCTGTCATTTTCTTAGAACTCAACTTTTTAGAAAAACATAATGATATTTAGAAAACCATAATGACACGCATGAAAACATAACGACGTGCTGTAAAACACAATAAGTTAAGAAATGTAAATTTTTTTCACTTATATACTTGATTATACTGTACTCATTTTATGGAACTACGCTAGTTTTTATTATGTATTTATTTTTTGAAAAATAATATTATATACCAAAGTTATAAACGGTCAAAAAAAAAAAACTAGAGTTACTTGAAAAAAACTCAAAGTGAATATGATTAATATAAACTTCCATCAAAATTTTCCATAGAAATTGATTCTCAGTTAGAAAATTTAATAGTTATTATTACTTGTTAGCAATTTTAACTTAAATACTTTTTCTAAATAATCATATCCTATGATTTTAGATGTATAAATAATTTACATGTATATGTATTCCATCATGTTTTTCGTTAAAACGAAATAAAAAAGTTTATTATACAAGTAATCAAGTCACATGCATGTGGCTTCATGATTTTGTTTTCTTGAACCACGTTGTTTATTAAAAAGATAAAATGGCTTGTACGGTTAATTTGGGCCACCAAAAGAATGATAAACGGGAACTACATGCATAGAAGGTTAAAAAAAAAGAAAAGAAAATTCGGTTTCGGGCATGTACTCATCAAATCTACCTAGAGTGGTTTCGGTATCTACCGGTGGAGAGTGAACTCGATATGAACACTAAAGTCTAAAGAACTCGCTAGGTAGTACCCGCTTCCTATTTTTTGAAAAAAATCGGTTCCATATCCGGTCTCAAATGTTTGGAACCAGTTCAATTCCTACCCAAACCCAAAAAGACCGGCTCCATTCTAGTCATTTGATATTAACTATTTCTAACTGGGCATTTAGAAAACGACCATATTGTTGTTGGGTGGGTTTTTTGACTATTTTTTTTGGTCCCATTTGTCCTCTAATTTAGTACAAATAGGTGTTTGGTAAATTGGTTGGTCACAAAAAAGAGAGAAAAAAATACTCTCATTTTACTGTTGTTATTGCTCAATCGTAATTATCCGTTTGTAAAAAACCCTTAGAAAAGAAGCAGGGCTTTAAAAGGAAGACATATTTATTTGAACGACTAATCCTACTCTACACCAATAAACCTATTTTATTTCTGAAGTGAGTATTGAACCCAATATCTCTGTTGTGAGTACAAATGATTTTTAAAATAATCTTTTAAAAAAACCAAATTACGTGGCAAAAACAATTTATATTCTTGTTTTAACCTTTTTAACATTAATCTTTTACCCTCTCAGCAATTCAAAAATTTCAATAAATATTAACCTCTCAAATTCTCAACCCGTTACTTTTTAAAATTTACTCTCAAGTGCTTTGTGGCGAGTCGATTTTAAATAAAATTTACAGCGAAACGTACAATATTAAAAATGGGATACTCAAAGTTTGAGAAAATGATATGCTATTGTGAAAGGGAGCTTTAAGAGAACAAATTAAAATAAGGATGTTGCAATGCTATATTTAAAATAAAAAAAACATTAAGTTGTTGTGAAAATTAAAATTAAAAATAAAACCTGTTATATTAAAAAATAAAAATTATTATATATATCTAGACTTGATTTTGATTAAAATTTATACCAAAACTTATTTATATTGATTCATTAAGATTGGTTAATGTGCTTAAGTTAAAAGACTTAACATTTTAGAACCAACTATAGTAAGAAGTTGGAAAGCTAGAAAAGATAATAATAACATTAACAATTAAAATTAGAAAATCACATAGAAAAGCTTGCTAGAAAGTAGATAATAGAATAATCCTTGGTGAGGTAAGAACCTATGACTCCTCCGTTGAGGAAGCAACCTATCAGGGTAATTTTTGTTGTTGT